>JASDQU011402419.1:77509-91043 GCA_032191745.1 Picea mariana | reverse complement strand
GGTCCATTTTAGGGTTTTGGGTTGATGTAATGGGAAAGGGATGTTAGCCCATGGGTTTACCCATGTTTAGGATCATTTTGTAATCTATAAATAGGAAATATAGATAGTAAGATAAGAGAGATAGTAATGTAGTACATCTGTGTGATGTGTGAATGAAATATTAGTGATAGTAATGGGATCTGTGTGATTGGATGTATCTTAGAGTGCTCTGTGCATGAGATCAGAGAGATAAGTGCAAGTTGCTATAGTTTGATGCTGAAGAGAAAGGAAGAAGGATCTAGCAAGCTATGCAGATCTTTTGTCTTGTGCAAAGTAAGGGTCGTTAAATCTCTGTGTTGTAACTGCTTGACAAAGATAAGATAAAGAAGACTTTGTGGACATAGCCCCAGGGTGGGGGTGAACCACGGTAACTATGTGTATAGTGTTTTGTGCTTCACTCTTATTTATGTATCTCTGTCTTGGCTAAGTGCTTGATGTGGTTAAGTAGATCTAGTCATGCTCTGTGTTGTTGATGAATGAATGAACATTAGATCTAATATATGAGATGCTTAGTGCTTGATCTGTTAAATCTAACCTATATTGTTGTGAATAATTACTGAATCATTCTTAGTATAAGTATTCACTGTGATGCTCTGTGACTTCTGCAGAGTATATTAATGAATGTATGTTAAGGAATAATTGATTCTAAGTGCATTGTAAGAAAGATAATCACATATCTATGTCCCAGATAAGGTGGTAGACTCCTGAGTCTTGCAACCACCCCTGCCTCTACCTCTGGTGAGACTTCATATTCTTTGCAGGTGTTGCCAAAAGGGCTGGTAGTTAGGGCTTTTTTGGTGCTCTCTTGAGCGTTTAACCCTAGGTCTACCCCTGTGCCAACAATACTTCTAACCTACGATCTTCAAATATTGTATGAATGTGGTTCAGAAATGTCATTATTGTCAAATATTCATTTGTAATATGTGCACTCATCCTTTGCCACTTCATCCTTTGGTGATTGTCGTTCTCTTTTCCAAATGGGAATTGATTTCATGACATGTAATCCTACCTCAGCTAATGATCATGGCTACATCATCATGGTTGTTGACTACTTCACTAAATGGGTCAAGGACTTTCCTACCTTTTATGACTATGACACCACTTATTCTTTATCCATGTTCAGTCACATTATCGTTAGGTTCGGTGTTCCTAAGACCATAGTGATTGAACATGGGTCCCATTTTTGTAACTATATGAAGAGAAAATAAGGTTCCAAGTTGGGTTTTCTCTATGAGAACATGACACCCTATTATCCTCAATCCAATGACCAAGTAGAAGTCATCACTCATGTACAAAATACCATGATGTAGAGGATATTATGGAAACAAAAAAACTAACTAGTATCTCATGTTATTTTCAACATTATGGGCTTACCGTACCTCACCTAAAAATGCCACCCAGTTCACAACATTCCAACTCATTTATGGTCTGGAGGAAATGATTCCAATTGAATGTGAAATATTATCATTGAATATCATTGTAGAACTATTGCACAACACCTCCACCAAAGAGGAGTGTCTCTTGTACTTGGCTCATCTTAATGAAAAAAATTGTCATTCCAACTTGGCCAGTGAAACTCATAAGAAACAAATCAAATCCCAGTGTGATAAGTATGCTTGTCCTTGTGTCTTTTTATAGGGTGACATAGTCTTGGTTTATGATCAAGACCATGACATGTTAGTCATAGTTAAGTTTGAACCCCTTTGGCATGGTCCCTACATTGTTAGATGTGTTTTGAAAAGAGGGGCCTATGAGTTGGTTGGCTATGATGGAAATCCCCTTTCCAAGCCTCACAATGGGATATACCTTAAAAATTATTATGATTAGGTCATTCATTGATTTGATTCTTTTTACACAGGTGTGTTTTTTTTTGGAGTGGTGTGCTTTTTATTTTGTCTATGTTGAATGTATTGGTTCGTTGCTTATCATTATTTATGATTGATTTGCGAATTTCATCGTCCACCTCAGTCTATGTGGGATATGCTGATGGTGCCAGTTGTAGCACCTGAAATATAGTTTCCATCACTTCGGTGATATTCTCTCCCACTTATGATTTGGTGAGTTCATGGGGTGTCTACCTTGGTCTTAAAACCAATAACATCGCGAAATATAGTGTTTTCATTGAACTTTTGTTTGAGGCTCTCTCCTTGGAGTCCATTTTTTAGTTGTCAGGATGGACTCTCATCTTCCAATTTCACAATTGAATCCTACCTATATTGTTAGTGTAACGTACCCGATGTAATATAATATGCAGAAATAAAAATAATCAACATATACCAATGGAACAACAAAACATTGATAAGAACGATACCAAAAATAATACCTTTATTCAAAGAAAGATATGTTCACTTTCCTCTTCGAGGGGGAAACCTCCAGTAGAGCAGATCTGTATTATAATAATTCTCAAGAAAAGCTTCCTCATGCCTCCTACTCATATTTATACTAATTATATCTTCTAAAGAACATTCTACATGAATATATTTCTAGAAGTGGAATCTTTTATTAGGTCTTCTTACATTGACTTGTTCACATTTATTAAATAGGATTTGTGAACTAATGTTGGCATTTATTACATGGAAAATATATTTATTCCTTATTAACTAATTTCGTCCTTTATTACATAGAAAATACATTTATGTCTTATTAACTAATGTTATCATTTATTACATGGAAAATATATTATTCTATCTACGTGAGGGGTTAGGTCCCTAACATGCCATCCCCCTTGAAAAAGAGCCTTGTCCTCAAGGCTTAAGATAAGGAAATTAATACAGAATGGTATCTGGTTCCTAGGTGGAGTATTCTTGTGGAGTGTCCTTCCAGTGAAACAAAACTTCCTGGATGGTGAATTGATGGAAACGATGTTATCGTTGGTCCAATATTGCTTGTGTATGCAACCAAACGAAACCTTGTTCATCCAAATATGGTAAGTTGGCTTGGTTGTGCCATTTCATGCAAATCACTTTCTTCATGCATGAGACATGAAAAATAGGATTTATCTTGGAGTGACTGGGCAAAGATAACTAATATTCCACTAGCCCTACACATTTGAGAATAGTATAAGGAACATAAAATTTTGGTGCAAGTTTCTGACATTGTTCAGATTTGAGTGAGTTCTACTTGTATGGTTGGAGAGAGAGAAACACCTAATTCCCTTTAGAAAATTGACGTTCAGAACTACCTTGATCTACTTGGTGCTTCATGCGATTTTGAGCCATTGTCAAATTGTTTTTGAGAGTACGAAAAATGTTCATGTAGACGGTAAGATTGCAGTCAACCTCTTGTACCTTGGAGACACCCAACATGTATGGGAGAACCAATGGGGGATTTTTTCCATAGACTGATTCGAAAGGAGTTATGTGAGTGGAAGTATGGTAAGAGGTGTTGTACTATCATTTAGTGAGGGGTAACCACCAAACCCACTATTTTTTCTTATTAGATGAAAAACACCTCAAATATGTTTCCAAACACTTGTTGATTACTTCTGTTTGGCCATCGGTCTGGGGATGATAGGTTGTGCTGAGATGCAATTGAATTCCCTGGAGCCTGAATAATTCTTGCCAGAAATTGCTGGTAAAAGTGGGATCATGATTAGAAACAATAGAATCAAGCATTCCATGGAGTTTGAAGATATTATACATAAACATTTGAGACATCGTGGATGGTGAGAATGGGTGTTGAAGAGCACGTAAATGAGAATATTTGGAAAGATGATCCACTACCACCATGATGAATGACTTATTTCCTTATTTGGGTAAGCCAACAATGAGATCCATAAAAATATATGTCAAAATAGTAGGTAAAAGCAGAACTTGTTGGAGTGTATCAAGAGGTTTGATAGTCTCTCCCTTATTGCATTGACATGTATCACATTCGGCCAAAAAGGTACAGATGGGATGTTTCATACCATCCTAGAAAAAATATTGTTTTAACCATTCATATTTTTTGGTAAAACCTGAATGGCCCACTGTAGGTGAAGAATGAAACTTAGAGAGCACTTTGGATTTAAGGGATGACTTTTTTATTAAATATAAGAAACCTTTATATAAAAACTCTTCATTGTGCCAAGAGTATTGTGGAGTAGCTTTGGGATCCTATTGAAGTTTTTGGATTAGGCTGGAAATTTTGGGGTCTTGCAACCATTCCTTTTGAATATCCTTAATCCAATCTGAAACAATGATTGAGATTGAAAATAGGGACCTGTCTTCTTCATATTCCCTAGAAAGAGCATCAGACATCACATTTTATTTTCCCTTCTTGTAAGCAATCTCATAATCATATCCAAACAACTTGGTCACCCATTTTTTTTTACTGTGGAGATGAAATTAATTGTTCCAAGATGTACTTGGGGATTTGATGATAAGTTTTAATTTGGAAGCATTGTCCCAAAATATAAGGGAACCAGATATCCACTCAATGAAAAATAGCCAACATTTCTTTTTCATAAATTGATTGGCCCAAATGTTGGTCCAAAAACTCGTTTCTAGTGAAAGCCAAAGGTCTTCAATCTTGCATGAGGATTGCTCCAATTCCTCACCCTGATGCATCACATTCCAGAACAAAGGTCTTGGTGAAGTCATGTAGGGATAGTACAACAGTAGTTCACATAGATTATTTCAAGGCTTGGAAGGATTGGTTAGTTGTTGGAGTCCAACTGAAAAAATTATTTTTAAGGAGAGTTATGAGAGGAGTCACAATTTTTCCATAATTATTAACAAACTTGAGATAATATCCCGTTAAACCTAGGAAAAAATGAAAACTTTTAATAGTTTAAGGGCGAGGCCAATTATGCATAGGTTCAATTTTCTTGGGATCCACCCTTACACCATCCTTGCCAACAATATGACCCAGGTACTCAACTTCAAAGGTTCCAAAAGAACATTTAGACTGTTTGAGGAAAATTTGGTTCTTGGAGAGTAGATGGAGAACTTTATCTACATGGGTGAGATGGTTTAGCCACATTTTACTATAGATCATAATATCATCAAAGAAAACTAACACAAATTGATGGAGGAAAGGATGAAATACATGATTCATGAGGCTTTGAAAAGTGGAGGGGGAATTACAGAGACTAAAGGTCATGACCAAGAACTCATAGTGTCCCTCATGAGTGTAAAATGCAGTCTTAGGGGTGTCTTTCTCTTTCATATGTATCTGGTGGTAGCATGAATAGAGGTCAAGTTTGATAAAGTATTGAGCCACATTGAGTTCATCAAAAATGTAATCTATGATAGGATTTGAAAATGTGTCCTTGATGGTATGTTTGTTAAGGGAACACAAATCAAAACACATGCACCAAGTTCCTTCCTTCTTGAGGACCATGAAAAAAGGGGAAGAATAGTTTATGGTACTAGGAAAAATAACACCCTCTTCTAACAATTCTTGGAGAATTTTCTCAATTTTAGTTTTTTGAGAAAAATGATAATGATAAGGGTGAACATTGGGAGGAAGACTTCCATATATTGAAGGAATGGAATGGTCATGCTCTCCACAGGAGGGGGGAAGGCCCTGGGGAATTTGGAAAATAGTGGGATGGAGGGAAATGATAGCTTGAAGGTTGGGGTAGACCATAGGTGTATCAACTGCTTGAATGGAATGGAGTTGCAAAATGATTCTAGAATGACCTTTTTTGAGTAAATTTTCCATGCGGTGGGAACCGATGATCTTCAAAGGCCCTGATGTAATGCCTTGGAATTTATATTTTTCTACTTCATGTTGGAATTGCATGGTTAAATACTTAAAATACATGGTTATGAGGTCGAGAGTGCGTAACCATTAAAAACCAAGAATAATGTCACAACCACCCATGTCAATAGAAAACATGTGATATTTCAGGTTATACTAACCAATTTGTAGGTGCACATTTTCACAACGCCCCCCACATTTCATGGAACGATCATTGAAAATCATGATTTTAAAATTATTGACAACACATATATAGCAATTGACTTCTTTAGAAATGTGACGATGAATCAAATTATGAGTGCTTCCATTGTCAACTAAGATGATGACTTTCACATGCTTAATGTAACCAATCAATTTGAGGTTTTTGGGGGTAGAAAAATCGGTGAGAGCATTCAACGAAATTAGTGGTTCAACTTCGAGTGGATCAAGATATGGACAAAGATTGTTTATTTCGGGTAGCTCAGATTCAGGAGAAAACTCAACATATTCATCGGAAACGTCCTCTGAAATGGTCATTATTTTTTTTTGTTCTTTACACATATTCCCTAGAAAGTATTTTTCATCACAATTATAGAAAATACCCTTGAGTTATCATTCAACCATTTTTGTTCGTGTTAATTTTTAGACATTGAGGGATAGGGTTGATGGGTTTAGGGCAGGGAAAAAAGTGGGCTTTTTGTTCTTGGACAAGATGACATGTTGTGCCTCCTTGGAATGTTTAGCTTCTTCCAACCACATATGTGGACAAGCCATTATGACCTAAGATCATATTTCATCCTTGAGACCACTGATAAATCATTCTCTGAAAAAACAATTTTTCATGCCCTCCATTTGGAAATCCAAGTGCTCAAAGGAAACAATAAAATCTCCCACTGTTCCATATTATTTCAATTTTGTCAAATGTCTTAAATGGTGGGTGTCTGTGTCAAAGCCTTCATACATATTAGAAACAAAATTTGACCAAGAAACATGCCCTTGGCATGCATTTCTATGCCATTTCCACCATTTCCATAATTTTGGATCCAAATAGAGAATTTTGTAAAAACGCTTGGTCAACTCATTAGTAATGAAATGCATGGATAAATAGTGTTCCATTTGAGTGACCTAGGCTATGGGATATGAGCAATCAAATTTTTTCACCTCAACTCTAGAAATATGGGGGTCACAAGGGAGGGAGTTATGATGAGAGTGTAATGGTTGGTTGGTGTCAAAATCCTCAATATAGATAGGTGGGTTAGAGGAGGAAGGACCGTGGAATTTGTTCATGAGTTGTTTGAGAGTGGAATTGAATTTATTAATTTTTCTACCTAATTGTTCCTGGTTGTAGTCCATTTTGGAATGAATGATAGGAATGTTAGTATTCACTTGGGCCTGAAGGGCAGTGAGGTCATTATTTAATTTTTGATTGGTTTATTATTGATGGGTTGGAGCCATCAGGGGAATAGGGGTGGGTCCATGTACAAAAAAGTAGATAAGTTATATATACCACTACAATCAGTAAAACGAGATAAACCTAATGGGATAAGTGGGAAATAAATAAGTGGGAAGGGTATGGTTCTGCTAGTTAAATCAAGGGTTCAAAATGATATGTATCACAATGATGAGGATGAAAAGGGGAATCAAATGAGATAGGTCTCAAATAAGTGTGCGAGCAGGACATAATTTATTTTTTTTAATTTTTAATTTTTACTCTTGTAGAGTTAAACTCCAATTTGAATAATACTACAATGTAGAAATACCCAAATTCTTAACGCAAAAAAATGTTTAGTAATTTCACAACCAAAATGGAGGAGGCAAGGTTGTGCAGCCAAAGTATCCTTTATGTTCCTTGTATGGTATGTTCCTCCCTATGTTATGGTTTGCAGGGTGCCTATGAACAAGGATTCTACCTATACTATAGCTCTTTGATATATTTATGTGGTAAAACAGTACTTCTCAACCTAATATCTCAGGGCACCAACTAAGAAGGCTTGGCCATACCCTTATCCTTAATACCTGATTACACATGTACTAGAGAGTATAATATCGAGTGCTTTTCTCGATGGAACTATATCGGTTAAGTGACCAAACAACTGTTGGCCCTTTCTTAAGTATTAAGGAAGAAAGTGAAGATTAAGGAAGAGGAAAGATGAAGTACGATCTGCACAGGAAGCATGCAAACCAAGGAAGGGTCGAAGTGCTTAAAGAAGAAGAAAAGAAGGAGCGAAGTAAAGGAAAATCTAGTCATTGGAAGAGAAGATCTAGGAAGATAAAGAAGCAAGGAAGATGGATGGTGGAAAACTCAGCAAGTGGAAAAAGACACCAATGGGTGCTTTGGAGCACCTCATGAAAAAGAAGGAGGAACAGGATGGCGAAGCCCTTAAAATGCAGATCAAGTGGACCTAGGGTTTTGACACCTAGACTTCATCTAAGGTTGTCCAAGAGTCATGTAATGTATAAATAAAGGCCTATAAGAGTCTAGAGGGTTGTTCGTTGTTGATTGTTGGTCATTGTTCTTTGTTGTTACTACTATTGTTGATGAGAGCGATATTGAGAGGGAAGTGTTTTGTGTAAGAGAATTCAGTATTGTAAGATCTTTAGCTGGGTGTGAAGATCAACCCTGCAGCTATGTGCATAGGGAGGGGAGAAGGAGAGAAAAAGAGAGAGAAAGAGATCTGCAGCTAAGTGCACAGATAGAACTGTATGTTTTCATCTAATAAATCAAGAAACACAGTTTTGTGGACATAACCCTAGGGAGAGGGTGAACCATGTATATCTTGTTGTTATTTGTGGTTGATGCCATGTTATTTGTCATATGATATATTGTTATTGCATTGTTGTGCTAGAGATAAGAGATATAACTAACTTTGTGAAGCCAAGTATAATGTTGTTAAGCATACCTAGGATTGTTTTGCATTTTTTTTTGGAATCATTTTTCATTTCCCTTGGGTGTAGAATCCTATGTCCTACAACCTCCTATTTCCACTTTGGGTGAGACTACATCTACTTCACAGGTGTTGCTGAAAGGGCCAGTAGTTAGGGAATTTTTGGTGCGTTGTTAGAGTTGAACCCTGGGTCTTCCCTTGTGCCAACAAATGGTTCTGTTGTCGGGACCAGATATTCTTGAGGGAATGTAATGGTGGTTTCCATCGAAGGAAAAGATTCATAAGTGGATAGAAGAACAAGAAAAGGACTTTGTCAAAGCTTAGAACAAATATCCTAGCATTAGTACAAAATATTGGTTGGGAAGGTACATCTTTACCGACATAGACAATATTTTCTTTGGAGGATTTCATAAGTAGTTATACGATTGGTTAGCCAGATTAGAAGAAACTTAGTTTGAGATCAGATCTATACCACCTGTGGTTTGGATGACAACATTGATCAAGAAAGTCTAGAGAGTCGATAACGTTGTGTCTAGAGTAGTAGATCTATGGTTTCATAACACTATTGGAGGACACATTACTGAGTTTTCTATTGACAGAGTAGAATCGTATACTCAAGAAGAGAGGTATTTCTTTAAGGGACCTAGAGGAAAGCCTCTACACTTCCTGAAGATAAAGATTAAGATGTTGTTGCATGAGAAGAATATCTTCAAGATACAGTGAAGCTAATGTTCAAGAATTTAGACAGCGACACTGACACAGAGGCTAGACATATGCACAGTGGGAGATCATTCAAAGAGGTCCTTCTTGCAAACCTGTTTAAGAAGAATTACGGAGACAAGGGATTCTACAATGGAGAGGAAGCATATCTGACAAATGAAGAGTATTCAGAGTCCGCAAGAACAAAAGAAGTAGAGGTTGAGGAACTTCATTAGGAAGAACCAAAAACTTCAGGAACTGCAACTATTGTCGAAGTAAGTATTATTACTCCTCCATTTGTTTTAGTATCATTAAGTAACCAAAGTAACTAGAGTAGTCAGAGCAATATGAGTACTGTTACAAGAAGTTTAGTACATACTCAGTCAATAAAATAAGGAAGATCTATGGTAGATGAAATGAGGTTAACCATCTTCAAAGGAAACGGATCTGAGGATCTTGATCAACAATGGTTCTTATGTGAAGCTATATGGAGCATTAAGCAAGTCACCGATGAATATGTCAAGAGAGCTTAGTTTAGTAGTACCTTGAGGGATCACACACTGAGGTGGTAAATGAAGTTTGATTTAGGACCCGGACAACCTAAACCATTGAATGAAATTAATACTGTGTTGAGTACAGAATTCAAGAAGCCTAAGTGAGAGTCACAATGTATTATAGAATTGAAGGAGATCAAGCAGAAGGTAACCAAACTTGTTTGGGAATTTTATTAGAGGTTTAAGACCTTGATAGGACATTTAATTTTTTAGATTGCAGATGAACAGAATAAAGAATGGTTCATCTCTACCCTCCTGCCACAAATTAGAGTTCCTTTGATGTAACAGAAAGTTGCTTCACACGTTGAATCTCTAGAGATTGCCATGAAACTAGAAGCATCCAATGTACGAGAATCCAGTCTAGGTATGAGTCATATTTTGAATCAATTAACTAGTTTATCTTTGCAGGTGGAAGATATGAAGAAAGATAAAGGAAAATAGAAAGGATAAGATATATGGTGTATCACATGTAAATCATAGGACCACGACAAAGAGCATTGTCCCCTATCTAATGAGTACTTGGACTCTGGAGCACCTAATCCTTTGAAGTAGGGTATTGTACCCTAGTATGGAGGAAGAGGAGGAGGAGGAGGTAATTCATTTGATCATGTTATCGAAGAGTGTCTAGTGTTGTTATCTAAACTTCAGGAGAGGCAAGGAGGGAACCAACAAGTCTAATTAATATCAACAGAACTTCATGGTGAGGACCCTAGAGTTTTTGTTATTACTAGAGGAGGCAACATTACATGAGAAGATAGGGTGACTCCATGAAAGACTACAGAAGGATCAGGGATTAGAAGAGATGCAAATAAGGCACAATTTTTTGATCCAAGGAAAGAGAGGCACACACTTCAAGAAGTAAGGAAAGAATTTGTAGGATGACAAGCTTCTTCTTCTAGGGCACAACTAGAAGTTAGGGAATGTGAAATGGCACCAGTATTTGATCAGTATTCCCTAGCTAGACAACGAAAATAGGTAAGCAAGCTCATGGACTTCTTATGCACTTGTATCAATTTGATTAAAGATGAAAAAGTCCTGCATGAGCTGAAACACCTAGTAAGACAATATGAAATTGGGAGAATAGATCCTATGCTGAGTAGAGTTGTGAATCAAGTATCAAGGAAAAGAAGGAAAAACAAGGAATTACACCTTAGTGCTTAGATTGGAGACTACGACATGGATTATGTGGTCCCCGACTTGGGATCAGAAGTAAATGTTATGACGAAGAAGAATTGGGCACTGATGGGAAAACCTATATTGATTTACTCTCCTATCGGGATCAAGATGGCTAATCAGCAGGCGACACACCCCTTTGGAATACTAGAGAATGTCCCTATAGAAATTGATGGGGTAAGGAAATTTCCAAACTTCGAAGTGATTGAGATTGTTGATGGTAGTTTTCCTTATCATGCACTGTTAGGAATTGCTTGGGATTTCAACAATTCGACTATTGTTGACCTAAAGAAGAGAATAATGGCATTTGAGGGTAATGGACTTGAGGTCATTTCACCTCTCGACACTGATGAAGGTTGCAGATACACAGAAACGATAAGAGAAGAAGACCACGCCTACAATCTAGAAAACATATACAAACTGGCAACAAGACAACAAGATTACATTAATCCTACAACATATGGAAATCTCAGTTGGCGAAGTGAAAGTGCATGTTCATCAAATTCAAAGGAAGCATTGGAAAACTGGCAGAAGAGAATGTACAAAGTCTTTACATGGAAATGCACCAAATTGACCAGAGCAATTCACTGGATTGGCACAGAAGCAAGTAATATCCCTACATTTGATGGTCTGAATCATTTAGGGACATTTCTATTTGAATTTGAGAAAATTGTACCAGTAAAATAGAGGATGTTGGAACTACATGAAGCCTTGAAAGAAACACCATCTAGATGGTGGGGAACACACAAGAACGACATCATAGAGTGGGTACAATGTCACACCTTGATGACAATGCACTTCTCAGACCAAGCTAAAGGATGTGAAGTTCGATACACAGGTCAAAGTTGTACTAAGGACCACATGAGAAGTTGTGAGGAGGCCTGGAGCAATATTCCCAAAGAACAGTGGGTACATAAGTTCATTAACACCTTGGATGCTACACCTATCAACTGGTATCTTCAAGAATAACTATGCTTTGTCACTATAGATTGGTACAATATGAATCAAAACTTTATAGATACCTTCTTATTTGAAAGTCAGTACCCCACAGTAGATCAGGATTTAAAAATTATAAGACAAAACGTCTTTAAGGAGGCACCTAACACCCTTCTTGACCAAGAAAAATATGAATGGACTACACCTCTTTAACAGTTACAAGATTTATATAATATTAATGTCGATGAGGATGATGACTTGAGGGATGTAAACATTTTAGAAACTGAAGGACAAAGATACATAGAAGGGCTTGGGATTGAATTACATTTTTTTGGGAAACCCATTAATATTAAGAAGGTTAATATTGGAACAAAGAAAACACCTAAGTTAGCAAAGGATGGAGACTATTGGGATGATGCTACTATTAGTAAGATCACATAACTATTACATGAGTATTAGAACTTGTTAACAACGAAGTTCATAGACATGAAGGGCATTAAAGGGCCCATGTGAGAAATGAAGATCCCCTTGAGAGAAGATGAAAGACCTATCAAGAAAAGACCTTACAGACTGAATCCCAAGTACAAACAAAAGGTTAAAATTGAATTAGATAGAATGTTGGAAGCATGAATCATAGAACTAGTTGAATAATCTGAATGGATCATCCCTATGGTGGTCCAAGATAAGAATTCAGGTGAAATCATAATTTTTGTAGATCTAAGGAAACTGAATGATGCATGTCTACATGACCCTTTGCCTACACCCTTTACTGATGAAGTTCTATATAACATAGGAGGACAGGAGGTCTACTCATTCACAGATGGATTTTCAGGCTATCACCATATCAGAATTGTTAGGGAAGACCAGTGTAAGACCACATTTGCAACAGAATGGGGTTCTTTCCAGTACACTATGATTCCTTTTGGCTTGAAGAATGCACCAACCATATTTTCGAGGGTGGTGGTGGAATCACTTAAGCACTTTTTACACAATTTCTTGGAAGCATACTCTGATTATTGGACTATTTTTAGCCTAATGAAGGATCATATTGAATGCTTGATATTAATGTTGGATAAGTGCAGGCAATGTTAGATTTCCCTGAATTTGAAAAAGTGTATTTTCTTTTCACCCTTTGGAGTGCTTCTAGGGAATATTGTGTGTAAGAAGGGGTTGGTAGTGGATCCTTCCAAGATTGCTATCATTGTGGATCTACCTCCTCCTACTTTGGTTAGACATTTGTGCACTGCATTATGACACACTAGGTACTACAAAAAGTTTATTAAGGGTTATCCATAGATAACAACACCTATGGAGAAGCTATTAAAAAAAGATAGTAAGTTTGTTGACGGGCGAAAATGACCGTCCGTCAACTGGGAGAGTGGAACTGGTCCGGGGTTGTCTAAATAACCCAAGCCGTTTGGTATGGACCACCCTGACGAGTTTAACGGCTCCGTTGGCCGCTCTAAGGTCTTGCAAGGAAACCGAAGAGAAAGTGATTTAAGCTAAATGATCTAAACTAAGGAACTAGAAACTAATAAAACAAACTACAATAAACTAACTAACAAAATAAAAGAAATTAAACTA
>JASDQU011402419.1:63505-76696 GCA_032191745.1 Picea mariana | reverse complement strand
CAACCAACAAATCAAAAAGACGACGACAGTATAATCAACGAGATAGGTGTTTTCACATTTGCAATTGTGAAAACTGAGTCGAAATTGAATTGTAATGGTTGAAAAAATGAGACACATGTCCATTAACACAATGCGACAATGATTTGTCATGATACCACAAGGGGTGTAGGCAGCTTTCGAGAGTAATCGAAAAAAATTGGGTTGGCTGCCAACAAAGTTCCAATGGATAGAAGAATGCAAGAAGAGCTTCGACACACTAAAGGAGAAAATGGTCACTGCACCTATCTTGGTCTTTCCATATTGGAGTAAGGAGTTCCATGTCGATGCTTCATTCATTGCGTTAGGAGAAGTTTTATCACAACCAAGAGGAGGAGAAATTGACCACCCTATAGCCTTTGTGATCATAAATCTTTCTACAACTGAAAGGAACTATACTACGACTGAAAGAGAAGGCTTGGATATGGTATATGCGCTGCAGAAATTTAGTCACTATATGCTGGGAGGAAATTTAAGATGTTCACTGATCATTTTGTATTGAATTACTTAGTCAACAAGCTAGTGTTGGGGGGGAGAATATGCAAATGGACACTACTATTCCAGGAATATGATTTTGAGATTGTGGTCAAGCCAAGAAAAATGAATAAAGTACCTAATCACTTATCCAGTTTAGAACATGGCGAGGAACCAATTAGTCTGGAGGATACACTACCAGATTCATAGTTATTGGCCTTTAGAAAAGTCGATGATCACTTTGCCAATATGCCTATGAGTGATAAAGGCACACACTTCATCAACAAAACTATTGAATCCTTGACTCAGGAATTCAAAGTTCACCATCAGAAGAGCACTCCATACCACCCACAGGTGAATGGCACAATCAAAGCTTTCAATAATATCTTAGAGACAGTGCTGACTAAGATTTGTAGTGTTAATAGAGATGATTGGGATATGAGAATTCTTGTAGTATTATGGGATTATAGAACTACTTGCAAAAATTTAACTACATATACTCGCTTTAAGTTGGTGTATGGCTTGGAAGCAGTGGTACCTATGGAATATTTGGTTCCTAGTTTAATAATTTCATCATTTACAGGTATGGATGACATAGGCACTATCCAAGACAGGCTCGTGCGGTTAATGGAACTAGAGGAAGACAACTTTATTGTGGGTTTTCATCAGCAGGTACAAAAAGAGAAAGACAAGGATTACCATGATAGACATATCAAGAAGAAAGCATTTAAGAAAGGAGATTTGGTACTGTTATATGAAATCAAGTTCATGAAGCATCCAGGGAAGTTAAGGACACATTGGCTTGGACCATTCAAATTTTCCTATGTTACAAAAGGAGGGGTTGTGCAGTTGAAGACTCTTAATGGAGAATGGAAGGATGGGTTAGTGAATGGGAGAATGTTCAAGATGTATTGTGAAAACCAGTTGCCTCACATCTCTTAGTAAAAGGAAAGGAAGAAGGTTTTAGGTACCAGGTGTAGTTGAAACTGGGTACCGGACACAAAAAAGACAGTCTGCACAACATGGGGAGGGACAGAGTAGAAAGCATAGGATGCTCCATGCAATATGTAGTCGAATTGATATAGAAGGCTCAATCTTGTAGTGACTTGAGACAAGTCGCATGTGAGTGTTTGGGGCCTATTGGCCCTTGGTTAAGTATTAAGTAAGAAAGTCAATATTAAGGAAGAGGAAAGACAAAGTACGAACTGCGTGGGAAGCATGCAAACCAAGGAAGGGTCGAAGTGGTTAAAGAAGAATAAAATAAGGAGTGAAGTAAAGGAAAATGTATTCATTGGAAGAGAAGATCTAGGAAGATAAAGTAGAAAAGAATATGGACCGTGGAAAACTTAGCAAGAGGAAAAAGACACCAATGGGTGCTTTGCATCACCTCACAGAAAAGAAGGAGGAACACATTGGTGAAGCCCTTAAAACATGGGTCAAGTGGAACTAGGGTTGTGGGACCTAGGGTTTAGACACCTAGAATTCGGTCTAAGGTTGTCCAAGAGTCATGTAATGTATAAATAAAGGTCTAAAAGAGTTGAGAGGGTTGTTCATTGTTCATTGTTGGTCATTGTTCTTTGTTGTTACTACTATTGTTGATGAGAGTGACATTGATAGGGAAGTGTTTTGTGTAAGATCATTCGATATTGTAAGATCTTCAAATGGGTGTTAAGATCAACCCTGCAGCTAGGTGTGTAAGAAGGGGAGAAGGAGAGAGAGAAAGAGATCTGCAGCTAAGTGTGCATATAGAACTGTATGTTTTCATATAATAAATCAAGAAACATAGTTATGTGGATGTAGCCCTAGGGAGAGGGTGAACCATCTATATATATTTTTTTCTTTGTGGTTGATGCTATGTTATTTGTCATCTGATATACTGTTATTGCATTGTTGTGTTAGAGATAAGAGATATAGCTAACTTCGTGAAGCTAAGTATAACATTTTTAAGCATACCTAGTATTGTTTTGCGTTGTGTTTTGGAATCATTTTTCATTTCCTCTTGTTGTAGACACCCGTGTCCTGCAACCCCCTATTGCTACTTCAAGTGAGACTACATCTGCTTCGTAGGTGTTGCTGAAAGGGCCAATAGTTAGGTCTTTGTTGGTGTGCTGTTAGATTTGAACCCTGGTTCTGCCCCTGTGACAACAACAACTTATCTATGATTAGTTTCAGAAGACATATGGGATTCCCTATATACATGTCGGTACATGGAAGTGATGGTTGTGTACAAATTTCATCTTATGTGGTATTACTCGAGGGGTACCAACAATGGTTACAGAGGTTTCCAACAAGGGTGAAACTTTTGGTTTCTAGGAAACCCCATGAAACCATATGTATCGCATGTGTGTAGTATTCCCCACTACATTTTTACCCATTTAAAAAAATATATATGTTCTTTAAAGACATCAATAGTACACGTCTCTACCCTGGAAAAAATAATTACCCACAATTCCTGCCAAGGAAAGCGCTCTGATACCACTTGTAATGTACCAAATGTAATATAATATGTAGAAACGAGAGTATTCAACATATATCAATGGAACAAAAAAATATTGAGAAGATAAATACCAGAAATAATACGTTTATTTGAATAAATCAATTCTCTCTTGCCTCTTTGAGAGGGAAACCTCCACCAGAGCAGAGCTCTATTACAATAATTCTCAAGAAAATATCTCTCATGCCTCCTACTCTTATTTATATTAATTGTATCTTCTACAGAAAATTCAAAAGGAAGATCTTTCTAGAAGTGAAAGATTTTGATAGGTCTTCTTACATTGACTTGTTCACATTTACTAAATAGGCCTTACTAACTAATTTCAGACTTTATTACATGGTAAATATATTTAGTCCTTATTAACTAATTTTGGCCTTTATTACATGGAAAATATATTATTCTATCTATGTGACGGGTTAGGTCCCTAAAAATCAAACATCCCATGTCGCTACGTCAGTATTTGAGGGTTCGTCTTCTTGAACACTACTTTGAGTCCAACAAGTATTTTCATGTTCTAAGAGGATCGAATACATTGGATGATTCCTTGGATAATTATGTGTTAGAATGGAATTTGTCCCATTAGTTAAGTTATCTAGCATGCATCTACATAAACATGGATTGAAAATCACATCATTAAATATACATAAGTAGCAACCACAACAAACACACACACAAACATATAGAAAATTACGNCCTCACTTTGACTGCATTGGTAGCACAATACTTCCCAAGACACCTTCTCGAGTAGTCAATGAAAGGTGGTAGGATACACCTTCTACGTGTCATTGTAGGTGTGACAACATTCCATCCTCTAATAAAGGTGGACTCCCATAGTCACCCCCTCCAAATTTTTTTATACATGGTGGATATTCCCTCTTTCTCCACCTCCTTCCCCCTCTAATGACTCCTCATCATTGCTCTAGTGACTAGATCAGCCCCATCCTTATGGATTCTCTAGTCCTACATTTGTGAAACAAACAAAGTCATTTCAGTCATATTGAACCCACACAAAAATCATATATCACTTGTATATGAGTACTTTGAATAATTTAGGGGCACTTTCCTCAATGGTCATTTTCTTCCTATTGTACATGTTTTTTCATAGATCCACATTGTATTTGCTCATGGTTATGATCTTATTGATGACATGGATCCATCTTGTATTATTTCATGGCCATTCTCTTGCATTTCATTTCATGGATCCACAATGTATTGTTTGGCGGCCATGCTTTGATACTCTTCAAGGTATAAGTACGTCTACCCACAGGATGGTCTATATATGATTTTATATTTGGTGTTGATTGTAGATACTCTTTGACCTTCATACCTCCTTTGTTCTCTCCGCATGTTGCCTCATGGATATTGTTTTATGGTAATTTGTTTCATCCATCCATTCCTTTCATGACCTTAGACATTAGGGGACATCTAGTATAGCCTTAATTTCCATGATACAAGGATAGAAGGGAATTTAGAAGAAGATAAATCCAAGACACAACTCTAGATTAATATTTAGGTCACTTCTCAAGGGTATCACTTTTCATACATGGACAATAAGAAAATAGTCGTTGGTTAGTTGTAGTGCAACCCACAAAACCTTTTATAACCTTCTATATTCATACAGTTTTGAAGAGGTAAGCGAGGTATGAGTTCGTTATTCATGGAATGAGCCTTGGAAATCACATAATTCAATTATCCATTGGTATCCATAAGATCTATAAGATATACCAAGCCTCCTCCAAGTATTTATATAAAGAAGGAAAATCTTGAGCAAGTGGAGGAAGAATCATTTACAGATCTATGTTACCAAAATTCATAGGTGCTTCTCCATCTACACCAGTTGCAGTTAGGTTTCATAGATTGATTTAAGAGATGAGGAGGAGCAAGGAGCAAGGGGAAAATGGGAATACATTTGCACTAATAGGTATGTCATTTATGTATTTCCATTATTCAAATTTAATAGGTCATTGGTTTTTCCCTATGAATTTTTTTTTTCATGCATTAATGTTCATATTTGATTTTTTATGTTATAAATTAGTTTAGATCCAAAATATATCTAGGATTCTACCACCAAGAAGAGAAGTAGGAAGAAATTGCTTGAATTTTGTGTGTAGGAATCAGGTTGTGGAGATTGGAGATGGAACTCTAGGTTTGCAACAACCAGGATATATGAAGGACAACCTTTAGGAAAATCTATGTTGTTTATACCAGTTCTTCATTTAATCATGAATCCAATTTCTTGAGTCTAAACAAAATACATAGAAGTATATCCATCTATATATCTAGGATCAATAGGTGGATATTAGGGATATATTACCATCCACATGTGATATTTTCTCCATAACAGAGTGGTTTTTCAAGTATGGAAGGTATGATGGAGGTGATGTTTTCCTAGGTCATGACTTGAAAACAAAACTAATAGGATGAGGAAAATTCAAGTTGAAGCTCATGTGTAGAAGGATCAAAACAATCCTTGGTGTTCTACACATCCCACGACTAGAAAGAAAATTGATTTTTGTAAGAAAAATGGACGATGTAGGGGTAAAAAAAATGTTTGAGAAAGGCATATGTCAGATGGTTTGAGGAGAAATGGTGTTGTTGAAGGTAGTTCAGATTGGAACTCTATACAAGCTATAGGGAAGCATTGTTAGTGATGGGTGAAATAGTTCCATTTTTAATGAGATTGGAATTGAATAATAAAAAACTCCTACAGTCTTTGGAAAAAAGATTAGGACATATCTAAGAGAAGGGACTTCAAATACTATGTTGTGGCATAAAATATTAGGACATATCTGAGAGAAGGGACTTTGAATACTACACGATAAATGTATGTTTGAAGGTATGTCTAATTGCTCTTTGGATTTTTATTTTCGTGAATAATGTGTATAAGGGGAGTAGAATCAGGTAAGATTCCCCTCTGGTGCAACAAGGGTAGATGGAATCTTATAGTTCGTGATTAGTGATGTGTTTGGACCTGTGTCAGTTCCATCACTGGGAAAAATATGTACTATATATAATTTATAGATGAATTATTGAGGAATACTTAGATCTATTTCCTAAAGAAGAATTTTGAATCCCTTGAAAAAATCAAAGAGTTTAATTCTCTTGTGGAGAATCAAATAGAGAATACAATTAAGGTACTTAGGACATATAATGGTGGATAATTTTATGGAAATGAATTAAAAGAAATATGCAAGAAGTGCAATATAGAAAGGATGAAGACTACTCCATATACACCTCAGTAGAATGGAATTGAATAAAGGATGAACAAGAATCTTATGAAACAATCAAGGTGCATTCTTAGTGGTGCCAAGTTAGGATAGGAATTCTGGGAAGAGACATTGGGTACTACATGTTTTCTAGTTAATCAATCACCCTTATCATCACTAGATGAAAAAAACACACATGAGATATGGATTGGCAAGAAACCCTCTCTAGCATATCTTAGGGTGTTTGGTTTTGATGCCTATGTTCAAATTCCAAAGGAAAAAAAGAGTAATATAGATAAAAAAGGATAAAAAGTGTATCTTTATTGGGTATAAATATGGTCTGAAACGTTATAATCTTTGGAATCCATAACATAAGTAGTGTATAGCTGATATGTGGCATTTATAGAAATAAAATATGTTTTCAAACAAGAATTCCTACCAAGGAAAGAAAAACCAAAGAAAATATATTTTCAATTGAAGGATAATGAATCAGACTCTACATAAGAACAAAAATCAGATCAAGAAGATCCTCATACTCAAGTACTGAGGAGATCGATTTGGGAAAAAAGCAAATTGGTAAGGAATAATCCACTTGATTTCCATTCAAATTTTTGTTACTAAATATGATCCTAAGTTTGTTAGGGAGACACTGAATTTAGACGATGGAAAACTATTGATGAAGACCATGATGGAAGAAATGACAACATTGGACAAAAATGAGGCCTAGGATCTAGTGGAGTTTCTAACTAGAAGAAAACATATTTTCAAAAATCCGGTGTTTAAGAAGAAGTTAAATGAGTAAGGAAAAGTGTTACGTATAAATATCAACAATATGGTAAGTTAGATCTCTCGAGGATCTGCCTACTGATCCCAGAAAGACAATGGGGATAGAATTCTAATGGTTTTCCTAGATCTAATAAACAATTCCTTTTTATACCAAGAGGGGAGAGAATGGAATACCTTATGTAGGTTGTCCTTGCATGTCTTGGTTGTTTCATATATTGAGTTATAGCTCCAATCCTTGCAACATGCTTCTTGCACACACGAAACAAACAAACACTAATCTACTTCTTCTCCTAGTGTTAGCAATTACTAATCCAATTTAGATCTATACTGATTTATTGATTACAAGACCAGATCTAAACATTTGTAAATAAGATAAAAACATATTTAGGGAGGAAAATTAACTATTAATTATAATGCATGAAATACATCAATCATCATACCTTTGGTGTGGATGCATTCCCCTTTGCTCCATTCTCCTTGCTCCTCCTCAACTCTTCAACCAAGCTAGTAAACCTTACTACAAATGATGGAAATGGAGAAGATAACTATGAAATGATTCTTCCTCCTCATGCTCACGAATTTATTTCTTTATATAGATCCTTGAAATAGCCTTGGCAGAGCTTCTAGATCTTCTAGAACCCAATGGATACTTGAACGATGTCAGTTCTTAGGCTCATGCCACAAATAAAATGCTAAATTTGGCAACATCAATAGTCATTCTCCAATGAGAGGACATATGGTCCACCCTGAGGCTAGGCAGGGAGATTTGGAGAATCAACCAGTCTTGTGAGGTATTGACAAAATTCGGGGGGAACGAACAACCTATGTGAGTCAAAAAAAAAGTCAGGATGAACAAGATGCTATGTAAGTCTAATGAAAAAGTCAAGGGGAACGTACAACCTCTGTGAGCATAGATAGTCTAGTGCAAAGTTTAGGGGGAACGTACAACCTATGTGAGCATAGACAGACTCGTGAAAAAGTCAGGGGGCATGTACAACCTCTGTGAGCCTAGTCAAGCCTTGTGAGCCATGAGAAAAATTCAAGGCATCTAATAAAAGTTAGGTTGAATATAAAATTACTATGAGCTAGAAACAAACGATATTCCCAATCTTGCAAATGATATAAATGTATTGATCTAGTGTGTTGCCACGTGTAACATTATCCTCCATGAAGAGAATTTTGAATTGCCTTGTAATGTTGATTTGTAACTGAAGTCTTAAGTCTAGTTCTATTTTAGAACTAAAGTGTAATGTTGAGTTGTAACTAAAGCCTTAAGTCTAGTTCTATTTTAGAACTAAAGTGTAATGTTGAGTTGTAATTGAAGTCTTAAGTCTAGTTCAATTTTAGAACTAAAGTGTAATGTTGAGATGTAACTAAAGTCTTAAGTCTAGTACTATTTTAGAACTAAAGTGTAATGTTGAGTTGTAACTAAAGTCTCAAGTCTAGTTATATTTTTGAACTAAAGAATACTAGTCTCAAGTCTAGTTCTATTTCCGAACTAAAGTGTAATGTTGATTTGTAAATGAAGTCTCAAGTCTAGTTCTATTTTTGAACTAGAGTATACCAGTCTCAAGTATAGTTCTAACTAAAGTATGAATATGATTTATGATTAAATCATGAAAAAAAGTTACTATTTCTATAATGGACCTCCTCGTTACGACAACCATTCTAGTGACAGGTGCAATATTTTTTTTTTTTGTGTGTGTAAAGTGTGTGCGCACGTGTAGAAGTAACAACACACCTAACTGTATGACGCCACTCAACAACCAACAAGACGCACCCACACCAAGGAAAAACTGACGGCACACAACGAGTAACTGCAACAATATATGATCACAGGCATAAGACGCACAACACAACATTTAGACATACTTGGTGTGCACAGTAAGAATACAAAGGGAATAACTCATGGTGTTAGGGTTACTATTTCTGCACAGGAAAGCAGGGCATTTAGTCTTATGTCTACTCGAAAGAAGATTAGACAGGCTCCTGGCCGACTGCTCAAGAAGAAACTAGTAACCCGACCTATAACGAGATGCAGGCCAGACGAACAGAACAAGACGACCCGACATAACACCATGACGACAAGCGATACACAACCCTAGATATAAGGCGTACAACTAGCAACTGTAAGCAGGGAACGACACCAGGTGAAGTACGACGCAGTTACAGATGGAAGAATTCAATAGTAGAGTTTACTATTTCTACACAGAAAAGCAGGGCTTTTAGTCTTATGTCTTCTCGAAAGAAGATTAGACAGGCTCCTGGCCGACTGCTCAGGCAGAAACTAGTAATCTATGCCAGGTGTGTCGCAAGAGTGGAAACCTTGCCTTTAAAGGGCCCGAGACTCTTGATACGGCACTGGATTCCTTACACATAAAAATCACACCCACCGACATAAACACTAAGGCTACAAGGAGGGGTCTCTGCCCTGCCCGACATAAGCAGACTACACGGCTGACTGACTGCCATCTAGTACGACATAAATAAGAAGAACGAATACGCCCCTTATGGAAGGCGCGTGACAAGGACTCTGACAATGAACACCCAGTTTCAACATTATCTAAATGAAACATCCACCCTAATATACCAACTCGGAGTAATTTATGGTACGTAAATCCAGGTTTTTGTAGCACATAAGCTATTAACCATAATTAAAATTACAATCACTCTGTCTTGAAACATTAACCATCTATCATTTAGGTCACAATCTGGACCACGATTTTGCAATTATCATACCTCTTATATGCTACAACCACTAAATTCATAATGACCTTACAAGATAAAATCATTCACTAAGGTCCAATAATAATGCCCTAAAAATGACATCATATTTATAGGTAATATCAATTGAAACTAACAACATACATCATAAATTAAAATGGAAATCTAAAATAATAAAATCTAATGACAAGGTTAAAAAGGCATTATTTGGATATGACACATTATCAGTATTTAATTAACAATAATTACATTTAGCAATTAATTGAAGATGTCCCTATATGGGATTAGCATAATGATTATAGGAAACGTTAATTGAAATACAATATACACCATAATTTTTAAAAAGCATTCTTCTAATATAATAAAATTTAAAAATGACAATGACAAACTATCCACCTTACCAGTGACAATAAGTTAAGTTAACCATCAATTAAGGAGATCAATATATGGAAATTACCTCATAACTACAGGTGACATCAACTTGAATAACCACATATAACCTTTTTAAATATGGCAATCTATAACAATAAAATTCTAAAATGACAACAATTAAAAGGCAATATTCAGAATGTCAACTGTCAATATTACAAATGACAAGAATTGAAGGTAATCAATTAATTAAGGATGTCAATATATGGAAATTCCTCATAAGTAGGTGACGTCAATTCAGAAATAACAATTTATATCTGAATTAATAATGGAAATCTGTAATGGCAACTTTTAATCTGAAATACAACATTTAATTTTGGATATTAATTACAACATTCTATGATTAGTTTCAACGTTTAATCATATACGGAAGGCTGGCATTCTACAAGTACCGCTTTTAGTATTCATTATAACTTGTACTATTAATTATTAATTACAACCTTCAATAATTACTTACAGCATTTAATTATGGAATTAAAGTAGCATTTTATCATGGCCCCATTCTATTTGCATTACACATTTAATATTTAAATTTTAAACGCAAATTCTATAATCGATTTCAGCATTTAAGTAGGGAACGAAAACTGGCATTCTGTAAGGACCCTGTTAAATCTGCATTTTGACATTAATATAAATAGAACATTCCCTTGCAGCAATTCGCTATAAAATTAGCGACGACATGCAATGGTCAAGCTTTACAATATCTCCGCCAATCAAGACAACAATTAAAGAAATCTTCATTCTTTAGCCATGACAGTTGTACACAAATTCAAACGCAACTGTAAACAAAATCAAACGCAACTGTATACAAAATCAAAATGAAACTGTATACAGCTGTAACCAAAACACCACTGTATACACACCCCAAATGACAGTAAGCACCCAATATACCAATTTACAACTACGCCCCATACCAGAATGCAAACGCCCATTATAATAGTATACACATACACCCCAATGCAGTGGCAGAAACACCAATATACAGAAGCCAAAAACACCCAGTAATGGTGCCAAATGCCCAAAATTCATGATGAAAATGACCAATGTAAAATCGCCAATGATAGAAGGCTCACTGTAAAAATAAAATCGACCAATGGTGGAAAGCTCACTGTAATATATAAATTCGACCATGGATGGAAACTCACTGTGTAATATAAAATCGACCATTATCCCAACAAAAATGCACTGTATCAAGTTGCAGTCCATGGAGATAACATTATCCAAGCAATAAAAAAAGGCCCATAACAATGTGAACGCCCATAAAGGAATCACTCACGTGTAAACCAAAATGCCCAACAAGAATGGCTCACTGTGCGCAGTAAAATACCGAATAAGGATGCTCGTTGGGTAAAGAAGGACGCCTGAAATAACTGTGGCTAAAAACACCCAATACACAGTGGCAAAACGCCCCCCCCAAAAAAAAGAACAGCTCATTAACCTTTTAAAATGCAGACCAAACCCCCAAACGCATTGCCAGAAGATGATGAAATGACAGAAGATAAATTGCATGCCAGGTTACATTGATTGCGAGAAGATAACAATTTGCCAGAGGTAAAAATGAATTGATGGAGGTATTCCAGAGATAAACAATTTTTTTTTCCGTTCAGTAATCGTTAAATAAGACGAATCGCCAGAAACAAATTAACACTAACCATTTATAAAACGAATTTGCTAGGAACAAGTTTTTCAGCAAGACATCAGAAACATTTTAACACTAACCATTTATAAACAATTTTGCCATAATTAAAATCACATCGTTGCCCTCGCCCTCTTCGGAAGACGTCCTGCGCTCTGTTCCGCATCTGCTCTCCTTGCCGCTTCCGCTCGCCGACCGCAGAAGGCTCACCGGTACCTCCTAGCCAAACGCTAGGGGTACTCTGCTTCCCCCTTAGCACCCCGATCCGCAAAGGGGCCACACAAGAACCAGAGATAAGACTAGCTTCTCAGCTTGCCTCCACGGCTGAGCTACCACTCCAACACAGCTGAGATAAACCCAACTCCTCATAAGCAATCCGTCAAGCCACAATTCAGCAGCATAACGTTACGCTAACCGTTCATCCCCTTCTTCCTTCTTTTCCCCTTCTTTTATAGAAAATGAGACCCACCTACTTTCCTAAATTATTATTAAATTAATTTTTAATGACAAACCTCTAAACATTCTCCACCGTCCAAGTGTCCCTCATCCCCCATGTTTCTCCAATTTAAATTACTTTAATTTAAATAAAAGACTCATTTCCCTCACTCCCCCTAAAGTCTCTCCTAAAAACACTCCTAGGGTTCCTAGATCCCCTCTCATGCTTTTAATAACATTCCTAAAATGAAGTTTCTGATTTTTAGTAACTCCTAAATGTTGATTCCTTTTTGCTTTTTACCCTATGTCTCCTACTTTCCATTTTTAAGTTTCCTTTATCACAAGTTTCCTCATTTCTATTTTTTATTCCTCTCTTTTATTATTTTTATTTTTATTATTATTTTATTTTTTTAAACCCAAAATGATAAATGCGCTTAATAGTCTTTTCAATAATTATTTAAAAGCCTAAATTTGTACTCCCACTCTTTAACAATTTTAATTCTTCTTTAAAATTTAAAAACCCTATGGTTCAATTAATTTATCCCCCTCATTACCTTACCCCCATTAGTTTAAGAAGACTTAACTAACACATAGGAGGGTTTTATTTTATGCCCTTATGTTTATTTTTGTAGGATCTTTTCTTAGGGCTTATCAGAATTTTATCTTTGAGATGTTTTAAATTTAGGTTTAGATTGACTAGGCGACAATTCATTAGTGGAGTCGTTTTAATAAATTTATCAGGCGTTAAAGTCTTAGGGTCATCCAGGTAGTCTCATCATCATCATCAATGTGACGTGCCCTTCAGGACGCACTACGTGCTCCAAGGGTGCCACTCGCCTTGTTTGTTTCTGTTGCACGACGTGCCCTTCAGGATGCACCATGTGCTCCAAGGGTGCCACTCGCTGACTTGTATTTCTTTGCACGACGTGCCCTTCAGGATGTACCACGTGCTCCAAGGGTGACACTCGCTG
>JASDQU011402419.1:36261-60831 GCA_032191745.1 Picea mariana | reverse complement strand
TCTGATGTATGTGGTCCCATGTCATCTCCCTCACTCAATGGTTGTTTGTATTATGTCATTTTTATTGATGATTACTCAAGAAAATGTTGGATATATTTCCTAAAATCTAAAAGTGACACATTTGATAAATTCTAAGAACATAAAGCCTTTATTAAAAAGTAGATAGGGAAACACATAAGAATCCTTAGAACATACAATGGAGGAGAGTTTTAATCTCTCCAGTTTGAGGATTTCTGCTAGTCAGCAGGAATTAAGAGGTAGTTGAATGTGCCATATAACCCTCAGTAAAATGGAGTTCTTGATAGGGAAAACATGACAATTTTTGAGGCAACGAAAGAAATGATGTTTGACCAGGATCTGCCAAATTAGTTATGGGGAGAAGCTACCTCCACTAATATGTATATTTAGAGCAGGTGTCCACATTCTACCTTGAAGGAAAAGACTCCTGAAGAGGTCTTGTCAGGGATCAAACCTGAAGTAGGGAATATAAGGATATTTGGGTGTCCTGTGTATATTCATGTCCCTAAGGAAAAGAGGGTAAATATGGAACCCTCAGGCAAGAAAGGGGCTTTTGTGGGGTACACTAAGAACTCCAAGGCTTACAAGATTTATGTACTAAGTCAGAGGAAAATATAGGTAAGCAGATATGTGAATTTCCATGAGGAAGTCGCATTTAAGAAATCCAAAGAGCTTCAACAGGAATCAGAAGCAGTTCAACCAACTTCACCCCCTTCTGAAAATGAGGATTCAGATGATCAGAGGGAGGAACCTCGTGAAGGGACAAGTTATGAGCCCCTAGAACCTACTGAAGTGTTAGAAATAACTCTTGAAGAACCTCTAGCCAAAATGAAGCCAAGATGGCTTAAAGAAATAGTGCAAGAAGAAGAAATGACACCTTCTCCCAAAGGAACTTTCAAGGAAAGGAAGAGGCCTCATAGGTTTGGAGGCTATGTTGCACTGATGAGAAGCATTAGTGATTCTGAACCTACTTCATTTGAAGAACAAGATAAATTACAAGTATGGAAGTATGCCATGCTTGAGGAATGCATGTCTATTATAGAGAAAAATGTTTGGGACATTGTGCCAAGGACAAAAGAAAAATCAGTGGTTTCTTCCAAATGGATCTATAAGATCAAACATGTAGCTAATGGAAGTGTGGAAAAGTTCAAAGAAATATTTGTATCCATAGGCTTCACTCAGAAAGAAGGAATTGAATATGAAGAGACATTTTCCCCTGTAACTAGGTATACCTCCATTCAAACTATTATTGCTTTATATTTTGTTCTTGGTTGGAAGATACATCAGATGGATGTAAAAACAACATTCTTGAATGGAAAGATTGAACATGAGGTATTTGTGGAACAACCAAATGGTTTTTTACTGCATAAAAAAGGCACTCATGTATGCAAGCTAAGAAAGGATTTATATGGTCTTAAGAAGGCTCCCAGAGTTTGGTATGATAGGATTGATAGCTTTCTTAAAAGCTTGGGATTTTAGAAAAGTGATGTTGATGCAAATATTTAATTCAAGGTAAGAGGTAACCAACCTCTTATAATAATCATGTATGTTGATGATCTCTTTCTAACAGGATATGAAGGGATAATATCCTGGTGTAAGAGGGAGCTAACCTCAGAATTAGAGATGTAAGACTTAGGATTGATGCATCACT
Organism: Picea mariana; assembly: GCA_032191745.1. Taxonomy (NCBI): domain Eukaryota; kingdom Viridiplantae; phylum Streptophyta; class Pinopsida; order Pinales; family Pinaceae; genus Picea; species Picea mariana. Next base: position 59,162 of record JASDQU011402419.1, on the reverse strand, counting down.
TCCTAGAATTGGAAGTATGGCAAAGACAAGGCGAGATATTTCTGGCACAAGGAAAATACACAAAGGATGTACTAAAGAGGTTTGGTATGATGTATTGCGAATCCATGTCTACTCTGATGATTACCAACCTGAGAAAGTGTTGATGGGAGAAAATGATCGTCTGTCAATTGGAAGAATGATTCTGGTCCGGGGTTGTCTAAATAACCCAAGACGTTTGGTATAACTCATTCCAATGGGTTTAATGGCTCTGTTAACCAATCTAAAATTCCTAGAAGAAACAAATAAAATAAATAAAAGAGCTAACTATTAAATAACCACTCAATATATATATACATGTACATATAACTATTGTAGATAATATTTACAAAACAAGTATGTCTATATTATTTATGTGCATGATATACAAGTTGCGGGTTTTAATCTAAACTCACGAAAATCTATGTAAATATGAATTCTTTAACGAAAGAAGATAAAGAAAGCACATAAGCTATTTTTTGTTTTTTCTTTATTAATCTAAGATTAAATAGAATAATATGCTATGAAACAGGAGTATCTCGACAGTCAAAGCTAGAGCATATATTAGAGTTTCGAAGACAAACAAACGACAAAAAGAAAAAAACTAACCTATTAATGAATTAATCGGCATGCATCCAACATCTGTATAATAGAGAATATCCAACCACCTTGTCCAAGAGGTAAACCTACAACAAACCTTAAGATTGTTCCGAATAAATGTGAAACAATGTGTTGGAAACTGAGTTTCAATAATAGAACGTATAATACAAACAATTGCGGTGATCTTATGATTTACAAGCAATTACAGTGAGATAAATCTTATTGTAAGAACTTTGCATTTAAACGTTCAACAGAAAATTAAAGATAAATCTCATCATTTGAGTTGAACAGATGATCACCCTATATAATATTTGAAGCATCACATATGGACAACATTTATAAATGAATTATCCTAACTCATAATAAATCATGAAGACAAAAGATATCAACACCTATTATCATATCAAGATAAACAAAACTTAAACTAAGACACCATACATAAGAAGCTAAAGCTGTAATATGTATTTTTGTTCCATTAAAGTCTGTGAATTAATTGTCCATACTTCAGCCCCAGGCCAAGATGTTTTGATTAAGAAAAATACGAGTTTTTAAAGGGCTCAGAAAAGCTAACTGTCTTATATTATGAGATAAAATTAAATCTCTACAATCATCTACTGATTACAAAAATAGGGGGAATATAACCACCCAAGATCACACTAAATCTCTAAAACTAAAAGATTGTGTTCTTGTTTACAAAAAAATAAGCCATGGATATGGCTAATAAGCCCAAAAATACTCCATATCATTTGATCACCATAAACTGTCAGATATCCTGAAAGAAAAATATGAAATAAATAAATTCAGATATACATTCAACCAATATTTTCCAAATTTCGAATAAGAATTGTGTGGTTACAAAATCTGCCAATCTTATTGTTACGAATAGAAATCTAAATTAATCCATATTAACTAGAAAATAACAAGAAAAGCATAACTAAGATAAAAACCAAATCTTGCCTTTCAACTGAATGCTAGATTCGAATTATAAGATTTCAGAGTTAATAATAGCTTTGACACACTCAACATTTTTTTATTATTATATTTTGAGTTCTCTTCAGGCGTTCCCCTTGCCTTTGTTCTCTGAACTTGAGTCTGTGATTTTCAGTCGTTAGTGAGTCCATCTGGGCTATGAAGGCCTTGATTTTATCTTGCAGGGAGGGCACATTTGTGTAGTATTTTTCTATCTAGAATAAACACACTTCGCACTGTAGATCTGGAACTGTTGATTGAGGGGACAAACGATTGTGTTTCAATATGCTCCCACTATCCAATGTGGGATCTTGACTGAAATTGATCCAAGGGAAGTTTTTGTCATGCTTCAGGCAGGATGGCAGGTTATTTACACAGTCCAATTGTTGACTGTTTGGATGGGTTTCCACTTGTGTATTTTGTGTTAAGATTAGGGCAAAGAAATTGATTCATGCATAGAAATTTCCAAAATCTCCGAACTAACCTATCATTGCCCAGGTAAAAATGGTCTAGTATTGCCTCATGACAATGGTTTTCTTTCAAAAGGTCTGGCTTGTGAAATGAAGAAAAAGGATGCTTCTCAATGAGATTTTTATCCAACACTGTAAGAAAGTCTGTAACACAATAAAAATAAATAAATAAATAAAAACGCTCATCTTAACTGAAACAGGAATTATGAGAAATTTACCTCCAAAAATAGACATATCTCTGAAATGATCCATTTTCTGGGGAAGCTTCTCGTGATGAAGGTAAAACAACTCATTTCAGTTCTAGGGTTTAAAGGGTTTGGTCTGATTCGTAGTGGTTTTCTCAGAATCCCTCTCGCAAAATCATGTCTCTGGAAAGAAAAAATGGGATTGAACAGACTGTAACAAAAGAAAATAGACCAAATGTGGGTTTAGATGGCAGTGGTAGGAGGTAAGCCTGAGATAAAACAATGGAAACAAAACTAGGAACACACCAGGGAAACCATAACACAAGCAATGGGGATTTCAGTCATGAAATTTGGGCGTTTCTGGTAATGAATGTTTTAGAGTGCATGTGAAACCCGAGACTTAGCTTGAAATGATGGGCCTATTTTTGTCAGAATTCCACCTCCCATAGGGTACACACCATGACCAAGCTCATTAAAAATTATCATTTCACACAAGGTGCAATCGGTTTCTAAAGTTTAGGAGAGGCAAAAATTGTAAACCAAAGTGTAGGGACAAGAAAAGGTCTTACCAAGAGCCACAAAAATATATATGATAATTTAATTTTAATGGATCCTTGGTGTTTCAAACAACAATTCAAAGCATGCTTCACATTTGAGGAGCCAGTTTAAAGTAGTAAACAAGATGATATTCATAGACCAAAAACCTTTATTAGAAAACAAGCTATAGAGACATCTAACTTTCATAAACTTTAGACAAAAGGGTAATACAATCATAGGTTTCAATGCTTCATTCATGCTTTCAGTCATGAACGAAATCAAAAAAATGAAGAAAGGAAAACAATAGGAATAACCGAGACATCATATTTACAATTCAAAGCTACTTTGGAAAAGCAATAATCCCATGACCACGTCTAGGCAGCTACATAAATTATCATTTGTCGCTTTCAAAAAGTGAAAACATGTAGGGCTGCCAACAATGGTGACTTAGTGGGCGAAGAAGTTATCTCTGTATCACTAACGAGTTTAGGTTAGAATTATTATAATGATTTCAGATCAAAGAACAATTGAAAACCATTAAGCATCTCGTCAATCATTACGCAGTCCAATTTCAGACATCTTTTGTCAAAAATGAAATCTGGTGACAGACTTTACAAAGGAGGGCCACGATGTTTGAGTTAATGGCTCCAATACTGTTGACAAGGCCACTGCTGCCAGCAAACATCCATAGCCTCGATAGGGATGTCAATTAACCCACTCTGACGCCTCTGTCCTGTCCAAGAAAATTCAAATCAAAATGAAGGATGCTTGTGAAAAAATATTTTATTTTTACCTAAGAATTTTCTCTAACCTAACATTGCTTCGCTACCAACAGGCTTGGTCAGTACCCCGACGAAGTTGTATTGGAACCATACATGCATTTACCTGCTGCCAGTAGACATGTTCAGTATCCCGACGGGTTTTCAAACACTTCCCACAACTCTTGGGAAAATTATTGATATAATTTATAGATATCCAGAAGAGCGGGGTGATGCTGAAAATTTCAGTGTTTGGCACATTTGTTATTTTCCAGCTGCTTTAATTTTTTCTTGCTAACCTTTATCATGGTCTAAAAATAGTTCATTCATGAAACTAATTTTTCGAGGACAGGAAGGCATCCTTGAATTTCTTTCTTAAAAGCAGGGACAATGTAAAGAGCTTTGATGATAGTCGTGTTTGCTCTCAAATGAAAATTGAAACCAAAAATCAATTATGAACAAAAAACCATCTTTAACTTGTCTACTTTTTTAGAAAAACACAGCAGTTGACACTCTGACAGTCTTAGAAAGTTGTTTTAAGATGAATCATTTTGTTCTCTTCTTCTTGAACCAAAAGGTGACACAGGCACGGTTTAACCAGAAAGCAGTGAAAACAAACAAAATAAAAAGAACCAAAAACCAAAAAATAAATCAAAACAAAAAATATATATATACAAAGATGGGTCTGAAAACATCATGCGAAAAATACCTTGGGAAACTAAAAAAAATAAAAAAAATCCTCATCGATGTGAAAGAAGTCCTACTCATGGCACCTTGGGTCAGGGTTGAATTTACAATTCAGATTTATTTATCTCTTTACTTTCCATTTAAGATTTTGATAATAATACTCCAGCTTTGAAAAGAAATATTCAACGAAAAGAAGAGAGAAAAGGATCATGCAGACTTCCTTGACAATAATCATGTTATGGTTCTCGTGGTGCACCCACTTGCACTCATGACTGCATTATTACAAAGATAAATAGAGAAAAATAAAACTAAAATAAAACCTACTCCTAAACCTACCCTAACTACTAAACAAATACTACGTGAAGTCATGCTTCGAATGTAACCATCGGAGTAACTCCAATCCTGCAATGGAAACAAAATCAAATATTACTAAAAATAACGGTAGCATATCAAAAACTGACATAAATATATCATACTTGCCTTCATAATCATCATTTAGAAACAAGGTAAGCTTGATCTTACCATTCCCTTGAAATTTCTTGATGTATGAATCCTCTAGCCATTGTGCAATCTTGTCGTGATAAGGGTCATAATGGCATTGATGAGTGTAAGTGATTTTGAAAAACTTGTCAAGATTATGGGGAAATGACATAACTATCAGCCAAGGGTGAAGCTCCCCATCTTCCTGACAATTCTCTAAGTGTTCATTAATTTCTTCACATGGAGGATCTAAAAGAAATATGTCACGCCTACTTCCAAGATACTTAGGTAAAAACAAAACAAGAACAACTTTTTCTTTATTATGAAGATTTTTTATATATGAATATTCAAGCCATCCTATGATCCTGTCACAAAAATGAGGACGCAAACCATGAGTTTGATGAAACGAATATATCAATGGGGAAATCATCATAAGAGGATTCGTGACATCAATTAGATTATTGGTTTGAATCCTTCCTTTGATGAGATTGATCATTTCAAAATGTGAAGCATAAACATTAAAATTCGAGCTAATCACAGAGTGAATATGCAACGTAGAATGTTTGATCTCCATAAGATAGAGTGCATTGTCTTTTTCAACAATAAACTGTGTAAAATCATCTAGCAACATGTCCTTTTCCCATGTGAGTGATGAAAGTGAAAGAGTGTCAAATCTGACTTTATCAATGTTATGTTTGGAATTAACTTCATCAAATCTTGGCATATCGAAAGGATATGATTGTGGTGGAAAAGAGTAGGATGTTGTAGGTAAGGTATCAAGTCCACCAAAATCTAGGAAGAGATCAGGATATAAAGAATAAAAGGAATCAGAAATAAGCACATTAAAAGAATCTCTTGAACTATGATATTTAACAATGGTATTCTCAAGACATTTCTCTTCACTTTCTTTAAAACTCTCACTCTGTTTTGGTGAAAAATTACTCAACATAATATGATCATCTAGATTTTCCTTCTGTATGATAGATAATTCAAAATTTACATGACAAACATCTAGTCTTTCCTGTGGATAAAGTACATTTTGAGGATGAAGGTTTAAAGTTTCTCCTTCCAATTGCATATCTTCTTCTCTAATTAGTTTCATAGGAATGTTAGAATGGTTAATATCATTTTCATCACCCAAGTCTTCTTCAATAACCGAATTTAAATACTGATTAGAGAAAGAGTTATAAGAATGAGGACATTCACCTTGACCCAACATCGAATCTTCTTCCACGATGGTCGAGGATTGAAAATACAATGATTCAGAGGAAAAACCAATTTGATTTTCAGTAAGAACATTTTCAATAGATTCTACCTCTCTTGCTTGTTCAACATTTTTGGATGGATCCCTCTCATCCTGTGACCACAATTCTTCTTGCAATTGAGTGATAGTATTTGTAACTTCTTCATCATTTGCAATCGAATATGACTGGATGAAAGCATAATAGAGGATATTTAATACAAATGACATGTCATCAGGATTAAATTTACAAAGAACATGATGGATTCTTGTTGAAAAGCCTTTTGAAGATGAATAGCCATTGATTAGCAAAGTATAAAATTCTTCACATAATTGATTGTAATCATAGATTTCAAAAGAATCTAAAAATTCATCTACAAACTAAAACCAATAAAAAATGTGATATCCTGGAAAGGACTCAAACCAATGTTTAATCCGACCTCTAAAAGTAAAAGCGAACAATCTGCATAAAACTCTTAAATCAGTAATGTTATGTTTGATGCATTTGCACCAAAACTTGTTAAGGTGGTATTTCGCAGATACATTGCCTCCACCATCAAAGGTGAGTTTGGACAAGCTAGAGACTGTCTCGTTGGGAACATCGGGTAATGAGAAGTGGAAATCATGTTCCAACACAGTGATTTGGGGATCCATGGGGAAATTGAATACATTTAAAATAAAGGCTCCTACAAGGCCAACTTGTCAATCGACTCTTCTTCTAGCGCCATTTGTTGACGGGTGAAAATGATGATCCGTCAATTGGAAGAACGATTTCGGTCCGGGGTTGTCTAAATAACCCAAACCATTTGGTATAACTCGTTACGATAGTTTTAATGGCTCTGTTAGCCAATCTAAAAGTCCCATAAGAAACAAATAAAAGAAATAAAATAGATAACTATTAAATAACCACTCAATATATATACATGTACATATAACTATTGTAGATAATATTTACAAAACATGTATGTTTATCTTATTTATGTGCATGATATACAAGTTGCGGGTTTTAATCTAAACTCACGAAAATCTATGTAAATATGGCTGCTTTAATGAAAGCAGATAAAGAAAGCACATAAGCTATTGTTTGTTTTTTCTTTATTAATCTAAGATTAAATAGAAAAATATGCTATGAAATAGGAGTATGTGGACGGTCAAAGCCAGACCATATATTAGAGTTTCGAAGACAAACAAACGACAGAAAGAAAAGAACTAACCTATTAATGAATTAATCGACATGCATCCAACGTCTGTATAATAGAGAATATCCAACCACCTTGCCCAAGAGGTAAACCTGCGACGAACCTTAATATTGTTCTGAATAATTGCGAAGAAATGTGTTGGAAACTGAGTTTCAATAACAGAACGTATAATACAAATAGTCGCGGTGATCTTATGATTTACAAGCAATTACAGTGAGATAAATCTTATTCTAAGAACTTTGCATTTAAACGTTCAACAGAAAATTAAAGATAAATCTCATCATTTGAGTTGAATCAATGATCACCCTATATAATATCTGAAGAATCACATATGGACAACATTTACAAATCAATTATCCTAACTCATAATAAAGCATGAAGACAAAATCTATCAACACCTATTATCATATCAAGATAAACAGAACTTAAACTAAGACACCATACACAAGAAGCTAAAGTTGTAATATGTATTTTTGTTCCATTAAAGTCTGTGATTGTCCATACTTCATCCCCAGGCCAAGATGTTTTGATTACAAAAAATACGAGTTTTTAAAGGGTTCAGAAAAGCTAATTGTATTATCTTATGAGATAAGATTAAATCTCTACAATCATCTACTGATTACAAAAATAGGGGGAATATAACCACCCCAGATCACACTAAATCTCTAAAACTAAAAGAGTGTGTTCCTGTTTACAAAAAAATAAGCCATGGATATGGATAATAAGCCCAAAAATACTCCATATCATTTGATCACCATAAACTGCCAGATATCCTGAAAGAAAAATATGAAATAAAGAAATTCAGATATACATTTAACCAATATTTTCCAAATTTCGAATAAGAATTGACTGGCTACAAAATCTTCCAAACTTATCGTTACCAATAGAAATCTAAATTAATCCATATTAATTAGAAAATAACAAGAAACGCATAACTAAGATAAAAAACAAATCTTACCTTTCAATTGAATGCTAAATTCGAATTATAAGATTTCAGAGTTAATAATATCTTTGACACACTCAACATTTTTTTATTATTATATTTTCAATTCTCTTCAGGCGTTCCCCTTGCCTTTGTTCCCTGAACTTGAGTCTGTGATTTTTAGTCGTTAGTGATTCCATCTGGGATGTGAAGGCCTTGATTTTATCTTGCAGGGAGGGCACATCTGTGTAGTATTTTTCTATCCAGAATAAACACACTTCGCACCGTAGGTCCAGAACTGTTGATTGAGGGGATGAATGACTGTGTTTTGACATGCTCCCACTATCCAATGTGGTATTTTGACTGAAATTGATCCTAGAGAAGTTTTTGCCATGCTTCAGGAAGGGTGGCAGGTTATTTACACAGTCCAATTGTTGATTGTTTGGAAGGGTTTCCATTGGTGTATTTTGTGTTAAGATTAGGGCAAAGAAATTGATTGATTCATAGATATTTTTGAAATCTCAGAACTAACCTATCGTTTCCCAGGTAAATATGGTCAAGTATTGCCTCATGATGAGGGTTTTCTTTCAAAAGGTATGTCTTGTGAATTGAATAAAAAGTATGTTTCTCAATGAGAGGTTTATCCATCACTATAAGAAAGTCTGTAACAAAATAAAAATAAATAAATAAATAAAAATGCTCATCTTAACCGAAACAGGAATTCTGAGAAATTTACCTCCAAAAATAGAGACATATCTCTGAAACGATCCAGTTTCTGGGGAAACTGCCTATGAAGAAGGTAAAACGGCTCATGTCGGTTCTAGGTTTTAAGGGGTTTGATCTAATTCGCAGTGGTTTGCTCAGAATCCCTATCGCAAAATGGTGTCTCTGGCAAGAAAAAACGAGATTGAATAGACTGTAACAAAAGAGAATAGACCAACTATGGGTTTAGATGGTAGTGGTAGGAGGTAAGCCTGAGATAAAACAATGGAAACAAAACTAGGAACGCACCAAGGCAACCATAACATAAGCAATGAGGCTTTCAGTCATGAAATTTGGGCGTTTCTGGTAATGAATGTTTTAGAATGCATGTGAAACCTGAGACTTAGCTCAAAATGATGGGCTTGTTGTTGTTAGATTTCCACCTCCCATAGGGTACAAGCCACGACCAAGCTCATTGAAAATTATCATTGCACACAAGGTGGAATCGGTTTCTAAATTTTAGGAAAGGAAAAAATTGTAAACCAAAGTGTAGTGACAAGAAAAGGTCTTACCAAGATCCACAAAGATATATATGATAATTTAATTTTAATGGATCCTTGGTGTTTCAAACAAAAATTCAAAGAATGCTTCACATTTGAGGAGTAAGTTTAAATAAGTAAAGAAGGTGATCTTCATAGACCAAAAACCTTTATTAGAAAACAAATTGTAGAGACATCTACCTTTCATAAACTTTAGACAAAAGGGTAATACAATCATAGGTTTCAATGCTTCATTCATACTTTCAGTCGTGAATGAAAGCACAAAAACGAAGAAAGGAAAACAATAGGAATAACTGAGACATCATATTTACAATTCAAAGCTACTTTGGAAAAGAAATAATCCCATGACCACGTGTAGTCATCTACATAAGTTATCATTTATCGCTTTCAAAAAGTGAAAACATGTAGGGCTGCCAACAGGAAGCTGCATGATTCTGATACAGGTTCAGATTTGGTGGATCACACCATGTATAGGTAGCTGATTGGATCATTAATGTACATGATCCACAATAGGACAGATATATGCTATGCAGTGATTGAAATGAGTTAGTTCATGACTGAACCGGCACAGAGACACTGGGTGGCAAAAAAGAACATATTGAGATATCTCAAAGGGACCATTACTTATGGTCTGAGATATACATCCATGGTGGTTTATTTCTGCATGGGTATGCAAATGTTGACTAGGTAGGAAGACAAGTGGAATGGAAGAGTACTTCTAGATATTGATTCATTTTAGGATCCACTATAATATCTTGGTCAAGACGTAAGCAGGGATCCATTTCACATAGTATAACAGAGGCTGAGTACATTGCAACAAGTGATGCTAGCAAGGAAGTAGTATGGCTCTGAAAACTAGTTTCTAGGTTGTTTGGTGACAAGATCGAGATGAAGGTGGTTCACTATGATAATCAAATTTGCATAAAATTGACAGAGAACCGAGTATTTCATGACAGGTCAAAACATATTGACATGAGGTACCAGTACATATGAGACTTGGTCCAAAGAAAAACTGTAAAGTTATAGTACATAGCCACGAGCAATCAGGTAGTTGATATCCTAACCAAGCCTCTGACCTCAAGACAATTTGTGCAGCTGAGAGGCAAGCTTGGTGTGGTTGAGAATGACTCCCTCACTGAGAGGGAGTGTTAAATTTGGCAGCATCGACAATCATTCTTCAATGAGAGGCCATATGGGCCACCCTGAGGCTAGCCAGGGAGATTTGGAGAATCAACTAGTCTTGCGAGGTATTGACAAAATCCAGGGGAGGGCATACAACCTCTGTGAGTCAAACCAAAAGTCAGGGAAAACAATATGCTATGTAAATATAATGAAAAAGTCAAGGGGAACATACAACCTCTATGAGCATAAATAGTCTAGTGCAAAAGTCAGGGGGAACATACAACCTCTATGAGCATAGACAAACTAGTGAAAAAGTTAGGGGGAACGTACAACCTATATGAGCCTATTCAAGCCTTGTGAGGCATGAGAAAAAGTCAAGGCATATAGAAAAATTTAGGTTGAATATAAAATTCCCGTGAGCTATAAAAAAACAATATTCCTAATATTGCAAATGATATAAATGTATTGATCTAGTGCGTTGGCACGTGTAACATTATCCACCATGAAGAGAATTTTGAATTTCCTTGTAATGTTGAATTGTAACTGAAGTCTTAAGTTTAGTTCTATTTTAGAACTAAAGTGTAATGTTGAGTTGTAACTAAAGTCTTAAGTCTAGTTTTATTTTAGAACTAAAGTGTAATGTTGAGTTGTAACTGAAGTCTTAAGTCTAGTTCTATTTTAGAACTAAAGTGTAATGCTGAGTTGTAACTAAAGTCTTAAGCCTAGTTCTATTTAAGAACTAAAATGTAATGTTGAGTTGTAACTGAATTCTAAAGTCTAGTTCTATTTTCGAACTAAAGTGTAATGTTGAGTTGTAATTGAAGTCTCAAGTCTAGTTCTATTTTCGAACTAGAGTATACCAGTCTCAAGTCTAGTTTGAACTAAAGTATGAAGTTGAGTTATGATTAAATCATCCAAACAAGTTACTATTTCGAGCCTCTCCTATTCTCCTCTTCATCCTATATAATAAGAGGTTGACCCCTCTCTTCAACACAATTTTTGATATGCAGGTTAATGGATAAGAAATAGAGGAGCATATCAGTGATAAATATGCAACATACCAAAGAAACATATCAGTGTTGTATATCAGCAATAGAGGCTACATATCAGAGGCATTTATCAACATCATATCAGTGTTGTATATCAACAATAGAGGCAGCATATCAGAGGTGTATTTCAACAAGGTATCTTAGGTCTTTGTCAGGTCAAAGTCATCCTGGCAATCTCTTTGAGAGAATAACATTCATGGTGGATATTTGTAAGTGATCATACATTATTAATGAAATAAAGGAACATTGTTTGCTGGGGTTTTTCTCCTTGTATAGGGTTTCCCTAGGGTATATGTGTTGTTGATGTGCATGCTTACTCATCTACATAGTTATTGTTATTCAATTATGATTTGGTATTGTTGAAGTGTATTAAGATGGAATCAAAGTGTAGAAGAAAAAAAAAAATTAATCCGCATAAGAAATCAGGCTCATAATTTAACAGAAACAACTAATTCCTAGCTTACCTCTTCGTAACTCTATGAATCTAGAACTATACAAGGAACTTTTTTTTTTTCACTATAGATGAACAATGACGATCATTGCTTGTTTTCTCATGTAGGACCCACGAAAACCATAAAAAATGACCCAAATCCTAAGCTAGAGACATGTCTTGTATTTTATATTCTATTGGATTCCCTTCTATCCCTGTAGGGTGGAATTTAAGGATATAACACAAAGTGAAGAAACACAAAGCTCAGTTAGTATAAAACAATTATTCTCGGGTAGAGGGAATTGACTCTGGTGAGATATTTTCTCTTGTTTTCAAGTTAACTTCAATTAGATTTATTTTATCTGTTGTTGCTATTTTTTATTTTGAAGTAGAAAAGATGGATGCGAAGACAACATTCCTACATGGGGATCTAGAAGAAGAAATCTACATGAAGCATTGATAAGGTTTTTTTGTGAAGGGAAAGAAGGAGTTGGTGTGCAAGATGAAAAAATCATTGTATGGGTTAAAGTAATCACAAAGGATGTGGTATAAAAAATTTGATACTTATATGTTGGGACTTGGCTTCACAAGGATAAAAGTGGATCATTGTGTGTATTTCAAATTAATTGGTGATCATATTACTTACTTGGTATTGTATGCGGGTGATATGTTGCTGATAAGAAATAACAATGAGATTATATAGGATGTGAAAAATCAGTTGTCCTCTTTGACATGAATGATCTTATTGCTGCAAATTTCATTTTAGGTATGGAAATTAAAAGAGATCAGACACACAAGAAACTCTGGTTAAATAAAAGGAAATATGTTGAGACAATATTATAGATCTTTAATTTGCAGAAATGTAAATCGGTCAGGGTCCCTATTCCTATATGTGTAAACTTATTTGTGAATTTGTCCCCCAAGACACAGGAAGAGGAATGGGACTATAGATTTTTGAGGAACTATGACCCTTCCCAACAAGCCTGTCATATGACCTCTTTTTGGGCTCTAATTTATTTCATCAATGATATCAGTTGTTGTTATTTTAGGAAAACAAACAATTCAGTACATTTTTTCCCCCAAATTGATGGTCATATTCTCTTTTAAGGTGCCCTTGCAAGTAGTTTTAGTAACCCATTGTTAGTAAATTCAGAAATCAAAACATATAGCACTCCTCAAGTATATTTACAAGCTCCTACAACTGATTTAAACACTAATAATACATGAAAAATGAACACAAGTATTTTTGGTCAACATGACCCTGGATAAAACCCCACGGGGAAAACCAATTTAGAATGAAAGTGTATATATGTGATGTATAAATAATGAGATACAAAAAGTAAGAAAACACAATGGAACTTGATATAATAGAAACTCCTCTTGATATTCTTTGGATTTCCAAGAAGAGATATGCGCCCTCTTCCCTTGTTTCTCTATCCAATGAAATAATGTGCCCTTGAACCTCTAACCTTAGATGAAGAAACCCTTGCACACAAGAAATATGTGGTGTTCTACCTCCATGTTGAATATAACATATATGAAATCCTCCAAGTGTATCTAGTGCATGCTAAGTGTTTTCCTTCCACCTATAGTGTGCCCTCCTCCAAGCAAGAAAAACCACCAAAAAAAATGACGGTCTTAGCCTCCATGAGTCCTCCATGAAAGGAGGTTCCAAATATTTCTTCAACCATAGCCTCCATCCTCATCTCAAAGATCTCTCTCAAACTCTCCAAGTGAACAAATTAGTAAATGAGCCTCCTTTGGCCTTATGTGCACCTCATGAACCATCATAAGGAAATATAAAAGATGAATGTCTAGTATCACTCCAAGCCATATATAATCCATGGTGGAGATCTCTCCAAAGGTATCTCAACTCAAAACCCAATTTGGGTTAAGTTTCCTAAGTTCACTTTATGTCCCTTCATTCACCCACCTAGTGAATAAAATCTCATGTTTTTCTTAAGTGACAAAATTCCAACTTTTTGACTTATGGTTAGAGGCCCAAAATGACAAGGGTACCACTTATGGTTAAATACCCAAAACCATAAGGGGACCACTTCCGAAGGTACACCAAAACTCAACAATCCCTCTTACCTAGTAAAGTGTTTCTCACCAAGCCCATCTTGTCTCTGAAGTAGACATGTTTTCTCCTTGGAAGAGCCTTGGTGAGAATATCTACAACCTACTCATTAGTAGGAATATACTAAATTTGTACTAACACTCATTGAACCCAATTTATGATGAAGTGGTATCTGATATCTATATTCTTTGACCTATCACATAACACTGTATTCTTAGAGATTTTGATACAACTATGATTATTGCAGTGAATGAAAGTCGGAGGAAACTCCTAACCAAATAATCCTACCGGTAACTTATGAAGCCAAATGGACTCACAAATGGTCTGACTGGACATGATATACTCTGCCTCAGCTGAAATCAAAGCAACTAAATCCAGTTTTCGGTTGTACTAGGAAACAATTCCTAACCCCAACCCAAAATAGCAACCTGAGGTGATCTTCCTATCAATAGCACATCTTTCCCAGTCTGATTCTGTGTAGCCAACCAAAATCACTCCATCCCCTCTAACATAGTCCAGTCCATAATCCACTGAACTTGCAATGTACCTCAAAACTTTTTTTTCCCCAATCCAGTAAACATGCCTCAACTCGACAATGTATTGGCTGAGACTATTCACATAAAAACAAATATTTGGTCGAGTTTTGATCAAATACATCAACGATCCAATCAATTGTCTATATCATGTAGCATCCACCAATTGGGAATCTAAAGTGTTAATCTTCTTCCAGTTGGTGACCATGGGTGTCGACATAGGCCCGCAGTCCTCCATCTAAAGCCTACTAGAAATGTCTACAACATACTTCCCCTATCACAGGAATATGTTACCCTCCTCGTGCCATACCTCCATGCCCAAGAAAAAGTGCATCGACACGATGTCACTCATCTCAAACTCTGATGCAAGACCCTACTTGCACTCAACTATGATATGATTCACTCTTGTGATGAACAAGTCATCCAAATATAAAATGAGAATGAGTGTGTCCTCACCTCCAATGATGTAATACAGGTTAGGATCAATATTGCTCTTCTCAAATACCATATGAAGCAAATATTGTTGAATTCACGAATACCAATCTTTGGGATCTTGCTTCATACCATAAAATGCCTTTCTCAGAAGGAACACATGAGAATCTCTCTCACACACCTCAAACCCCTATGGTTGTTCAATGTACACCTCCTCCTCAATAAAACCATTGAGAAAGGAGGTATTTACATCCATATGATGTATTCTCCCACCCATCTGTTCTGCTATGTAAATAATACTCTGAATGGAATTGTATCTCACAACTGATGCGAATGTCTCATCATAATCAAATCCCTCTACCTGAGAGAATCCACATGCCACAAACTGGGCCTTTTGTTTCTCTATGCTTCCATATACAACATACTTGGTCTTGTACAACCATCTAGAAGTCACATCTGGCTTCCCCTATGGCTTCGATACCACCTCCCATACACCATTTCCCATAATGGAATCATACTCCTCCAACATGGCCTCTTGCCAAACATATTGGTCAAGTTCCTACACAAATGTCTCGGGCTCTGAATCTATCACGCTCATCACCATCACCAAGTAGGAACCAAGCCTATATGGTGCCCTTATCTCTTTGAACTATCTCTTGGGATATCCTACATCCTCCTTGGATTTATTCAGGTTCTACTGAAATCATCTCGATTTCCTCTTCCCTGGAGTAACCAAAGGAGAATTAATATATTCATTCCCAAGAATCTATGTATTATATCTAATCCTAACACTCTGATATCCTGAATCCTCTATACCCTCTTCCTGAACCCCCTACAACTGTAAACCTAAAGATATGCATGGTGACCCTCTCACCTCTGAAACTGGTGTACTTGACACTTGAGTTTGTGCTCCCTCTGAAACATTAATTTGCATCTCTAGAAACTCCTCAACACCGTCTCTTGACTCAAGAGACCTCCTGGAGGCTCTAAAATCCTCCAATATAACATATTTCTCACCATCACTCTCTATTGTGATGTAATGTAGATCCGATAGGCCTTCAAGACCTCTGATTACCCAACTAGAATCCCCTGCTGGGATGTCAGGTCTAGATTTTTCATCTTCTCTAAGGGGACATGAGCGTATGTCAAGCATCCAAAAATCCTGATATGCTTAACATAGAACTTTTTACTAGAGAAGGCCTCCTCAATATTATTCTTCCAAAAAACTCTATGGGGACTCCTGTTCTGCAGATAAATTGCAGAAACACTTGCCTCAACCCAAAGGTATAAAGGAAAAGTTTGATCATGCAGCATAGATTGCGATGCAACCATAATCTCCCTATTCTTCCTCTGAACAACCCTATTATGTTGCAGGTTGTAAGGTACGTTCATCTATCTTCTTATCCCTACATGGGTACAAAATTCTACAAGATATGTGGAGGCATACTCACCTCCATGGTCTAACTGCAAGACCTTGATCCTTTTTCCTGTCTAGTTCTCCACAATAGCTTTGAAATATTGGAACGTCTTGAAGACTTCACTCTTGGCCTTAAGGAAATAGATCCAGGTATTCCTTGAGTGGTCATATATGAATGTGAGATAGTACTCATAACCACTGAAGGATAAATGATACATGTTCCCAAATACATATTTGTGTACTAAATCTATTATGCCAACAGAACTCGTGTCGCTGATGGGGAAATCATCCTTGGTAACCTTATCAAGCACACACCCTATGCACACATCCTGATGTGCTGAGATGAATTGTGGAACTCCTGTCACAACCTCTCTTATCCATCTAAGATACCCATGATGAAGGTGATACATCCTTTGATTCCACAACTCACACAATTTAATGTTGTTTTCATTACTCACTGCCAAAGCATGGAGGGGCTCAAAAAGAAACTTGTATAGTTTACCATCCCTCACTCCAATCACCTACCCTGAGATGAAACTGAACTCCTTAGGGTGTATGAGGACCTCTATCTCTTTGAAGGAAACCTCAAGACCCTATCCTAGAGGGTGGAAATTGATATCATATTTGTCTTCAACCTAGGGATGTACAACACATCCCTGAACGAAATGGGTGACAAACTCTTCCTATGAAAAGTAATTCTGCCACACCCAACAATTCTACATATGGTTTCATCACCAAGAGCAATATACATCCTGACCTTTGGATATATGAGGTCAAATAAATTCTCTCTAAAACTAGTCATGAGGCTTGAAGCCATGTTTTCTATGTACCAAATGTTAGGTGTCATCTCAACTAAAATGTGACAAATAAGGAAGACACACTCCCTCTCAAAATGTGCCTCGAACTCTGTCTCATCTGCTATATTTTTTGTACCACCCAACCTCTTCTTCCTATTGGGACGTTGATCTTATTACAATCAAAGAACTTCACTTTTCTCATATCCCTCTTTTTCCCACTTCCACTCTCTCCTTGTGGCTTGGCCCCCATCTTGGGACCATGTATAACACCCTTCCCGACCTTCGTCTTTCCCTTTGTCCAAAGAGAAATATCCTCATCACCCTCATATATACATTGTTGTCCTAAAGACCCAGAGATATATCTCAACTTCTCATGTACGAAGTCATCCCAGAGTCTCTCCCAACTGGGCATGAGCTCCTAGGACACAATGCCTCCTAAAAATGAACCCCAAGGTTTGGAGAAGTCATTTAAGGATGTCCTCACCAAAAATTTCAGATCCACAATCACTCTGACTGCTGCTAAATCATCTCGAATATCTATAAATATGCCAAGGTAGGAAGTCACAAACTCATACTTGAGAATTTGAATGCTCCTGAGTTTCTCTTGCAGAAACATCTTCCAGTTCTGGTTGGGACTCTGGTAAAGCTTTCACAGTGAAGCCCACATATCAAATGCATAGTCTTTCCCAGTCAAATGTGGTATGACATGGTCTCTCATGAAATCACAAATAGTCCTCTTTTCCTTGGTGTTCTTCTTCCTGAAATATGCATCCAACAATGGAGATGGAGTAGGTGTAGGAGGAATCACCATGGGAGCTTGAACTATATCCCATAGCTCAAGATCCTCCAAGAAGAATATGATCCTAGTATTCCAAGGGAACCACTTGCTAGCTCCAAATATCCTACCCTCTTCCCTCATCTAAGTCATTGACATGGATGTCCAATGAAACTCGCACTAATGCTACACAATGCAAAAGAGTACAACCTAACTCCAATCAACATAGGTGTGAAAAGAGGTTATCCAATTAAAACCTCACTCCTATAAATACAGGTGTGAATAGAGGTTTTCCAGCTGAATCCTCACTCATATCAACACATATGTGAAAATAGGTTTTCCATAAATGTCCAAAACAATCCCACAAAATTGTCCATTGAATGTCCAAAACAATCCGACAAAACTATCCATTGAATGTTGTACAAAGCAATCAAACTTAGCCACCAAGGTTATGATACCATGTAGATTTTTGAGGAACTATGAGGGTTCCCAACATTCCTGTCATATGACCTCTTGTTGGGATTTAATTTATGTCAACAAGGGTGTCCTTCTATTTTTTTTTAGGACAACAAACAATAAATTATTTTTCTTCCCCCAAATTGATGGTTATATGCTCTTTTAAGGTGCCCTTGCAAGTAGTTTTAGTAACCAAGTGTTAGTAAATGAAAACCTCAAAAAATATATCACTCCTATAGGATATTTACATGACCCTGGATAAAACCCCCCGGGGGAAAACTAGTTTAGAATGGAAGTGTATATATGTGATTTCTAAAGCATGAAATAAAACAAGTAATAAAATAAAATGGAACGTGATACAATAGAAACTCCTCTTGATATGATTTGCATTTCCAAGAAGAGATATGTTCCCAAGCCTAGTGATCCTTCTTCCCTTGATGTTCTATCCACTGAAACAATGCACCCTTGACCCTATGACCTCAGATGAAGAAACCATTGAACACGAACAAGTTTTTGTGTGCTACCTCCATGTTGAATCTGACATATTTGAAATCATCCAAGTGTAGCTAGTGCCTTCTAAGTGTGTTCCCTCCTCCAAGAAAGAACAACCACCAAAATATTGAGGGACTAAGCCTCCATGGGTCCTCCATGAAATTAGGCACCCAATCGTCCCTCAACCATAACCTCCATACTCATCTCAAATCTCTCTCTCTCAAACTCTCCAAGTGAAAATATGAGTGAATGAGCCTCCTTTGGCCCTATGCATCCACCTTGAACCATCATAAGGAAACCTAAATGATGAATGTCTAGGATCACTCCAAGACATCTCTAATCCATGGTTGAGACCTCTCCAAAAGTATCTCAACTCAAAACCCACTTTGGGTTAAGTTTACTAAGTTCACTTTATGTCCCTTCATTCACCCACCTAGTGAATAAAATGTCACTTTTTCCTTAAGTGAAAAAATTCCAACCTTTTGACTTAAGTGAAGTAAAAGTGGAATTAGACACAAAGTACAAGGCACATAGTCCCAATGTATTTCCCACTTGTGGTTAGAGACCCAAAACCACAAGGGCACCACTTCCCAAGGTATGCCAAAACTCAACAAGGAAATGTCAAGTGTTCCATATGCTAGTGTGGTTGGCATTTTAATGTATGAAATGATCTGTAATAGACCATACATTTCACATTTATTGGGAGTTTTGAGTAGGTATATGTCAAAACCAGGGAAGGATCATTAGATAACAATAAAGAGTGTTTTTAGGTATATGTGTGACACTACTAGTTATGGATTGTGCTACTAATGAAGACTAGGATTGGATAGAGTGTTGGAGATTCCTATATTTTTTTATGTAGACTCAGAAGGAGGTTTGGATTGCATAATATCTATAAGTGGGTATGTTCTTTACCTATTTGGAGGAGAAATAAGTTGGATGAGAAAAATATAGTCTGTAGTAGCACTCTCAACTACAAAGGTTGAATACATCATAGCCACTCATGTAAGCAAGGAATAAATATGGTTACAAATATTGTGTTCAAGTATTGGGTTGGTACAACAAGATGTAAAAATAGATTGTGATAGTCAGAGTGAAATATTCCTGGAAAAGAACCTGACTTTTCATTCAAATACAAAACATATTGATGTTCAATATCACTTTGTGAGAGACATGGTTGGGGAAAAGAAGGTGTTGTTGATGAATGTGGACACATTGAAGAATGTTTTAGATTCATTTACAAAATATATAAGCAATGAGAATTTATCTTGGTGTAGATGATCTATGGGTATTTTTTCCTTGGATTGTTGACTATGTAACCTTGTAATCCCTTGTATGAAAAGGAAACAACAACTAGGAGAATGTTGGGTATGTGTTATATTATTTGGATGACTATACCTAATGTATGCATTATGTTGGGAACATCCTCGTTGTATGAGGGGTTCACAGGAGGCAGGAGCCTCCCTACATGGTGGTTTGGGGGAAATGTCCCTAAAGAAAAATATATTGGTGTTTTTTGCATCTATTTTAGTGGTTTTTCATCACATAGTTTTTTCACCGATGGTTTTCTAATTCTGGTTAATGAATTAGGGTTTTTGACTAATCTGGTTCAGTGGATTATGGGTTTTGGATGTCGCATGATCCTATATATATATAGTATTTTAAAAAATGAAGATATGATGAATATAATATTAGAGGTGCAACTCTAAATAGGTTTTTTGTTTTCCCGGTTTGCGTTTCTAGGGTAAAATCCCGGTGTAACATGTGTGTCTATGCCATTGTTTCTTTTGTATTTTTATTAATATTTGCACTAATTTATTGTAATTGGTTAAAATCCACACATACAATATATTGTGAAAGGTCTAGAGACTATATGCTAGCATAAATATTTTTCCAACATGATGCGCCTTCACCTTGAAGTGCATTCAATACCTTAGATACATTAATGAGTAAATATATGTGTACATGAATTAGAGAATATATAGATTATTCACAACTAGAATACCATAGCACTCATCTCAACCCTATTTAATTTTTTTTAGGTTTGGTCAATTTGTAGGACATGTATTTTTATTTTGGGATTTTCAAGTTGTTTCCATGTCCTCTTAACCAAACATTATAGTAGTGTAGAAAGTCCTCTAAACCAAATATTATAGTAATGTAGTAAATATTTTCCTTCGATGGAATTGAGTAGTGTAGTAAAAATTTTCTTTGGATAATATTGAGTGAAAAAACAATGTTTCAAAATATTAAATAATGTTGGATCATCTATAGAAACGTTTAGGAAAAAAATGGTATGCTAAAGGGATATGAGTCAAATCCACAAATAAAGTGTCGATGAAATATGGGAACAATTTTCATAAGCTCATTATAAAAATCATGCCCAAAAATAGTTTTAAACAATGTTCATTTTTTAATAATGGAGTTAGCATGAAATTTTGACATAGAAGAAACCCCCTTTGGGCCATATCACATAGGAATTAGAATATCTAAGAGAGAAGAGAGTTAGCATGGAGATTTGGAGAGTACAAATATCTTGAGAGTGATTTTAAGTTGTATATATGAATTATATTGCACGGTTTTTAATATATAAATACAATTCCCCTATTTTGCATATCTACTTTTATGTGATTGTTAGTTTACACTAATGGAATCAATGTCACTTTTAATTTCTAAGTCATATTGTGAATAATTTGGTGAACTTATAAATACCACACCTAAAACTCAGCAATCATCAATGGGTATCAAAGTAACATTTGATCTCTCGGAGAGGAAAATCTAAGTGGAGGGGAGGGAGGACAAAAGTCACATGAGAATAATTGGTAGAAAGAGAATGTATATTGACATTAAGCAAACAATTATAAGTACCAAAAAGGTATATAAAATGGAAAGAAAGTAAACAACAAACTAGATAATTAAAAGTAAGCAGATGATAAGAAAAAAAAGGAGGAAGTCAAAGAAGTAGACCTCACAAGGTAGATTGTCATATTGTTGACTAGTATGAAATGAGTAAATAAGTAAATTTTTCTTTCAATGTTCCAAGGTTGAAAAAAAAAGAGTCAATATCTTGGATCATCAATATGGAGACATGTTTCGAATCTAAGAATATAAAATACCCTCAAGGAAAAAAAATTGCATGTACAAATTTGAAATGACATGTTTCCATATGGTGGGGTTTTATGCAACACACAAGGACTAAATTCAAAAGGATGAAGTTGGAAAAAAATGATGTCAAGATGAGGGATTTATTTCTTATATTTTACAAAACAAAATTCACTACAAGGATAAGACCCTCTAACATAGGATTTTTTTATAGGTTTTAGTTGGTGTTCCATATAACTAAATAAATTTGGGCAACTGGAGTTTGTTGCAGAGGTTTTTTTCCGGTGTTTTTCTTGTCAAAACAAACCGGTGAGGTATTGAAAAACACACACCAGTGAATTATTACAATACAAACAAATCAATGTGTTAATACAATACAAATGCCCCAACACATTAATATAATAAAAAATTCCATGTTGTGTTTATAACTATTTTCCATCAATGCTCTTATAATTTATACAACTCATTTGCATATGAAGCACCACATAGAAAATATGAGAGAAGACAATGTTCACACACAAAACACTATTCTATTATAAATTGCAATATTTATACACATCAATAGCTCTATTATATAGAGTTTTACACATCTAACTAATTCCTAAATTAGAAGGTAAGGTTGATAGAATATCTCAATCGATCTCTAACAAATCAAAACAATAATGAAAGCATTATACCCAACCCTCCCCTTAATGCTTACATTATTGAAAACAATATTGAAATCAAAATAAAATTATTGTTGAACGTTGATCTTTGTCTAGTATGGTCTTCATCAACATCTCTATCCACTCTCAAATCTCATATTAGACTACACTCTTTCTCAAAAATCAAATTTGATCTACCACTCGATCCATTTAAGATACAATTTCTTCTGACCATCAATGACATATTT
>JASDQU011402419.1:0-19592 GCA_032191745.1 Picea mariana | reverse complement strand
CCAGTATTTTCATAATCAGATTCTAGATCAGGGTTTGGCTCCTTGTCTTTGATCTCAACCACCAATGAATTTTTTGAGCGACATTCATCAGTGTTTTTCCAGGGGATTTTGTGGAAATCACGCCATTTTTTTATGTCCTTCTTTGTCTTCCCGTGACCCTTCTTTTCTTGTGGCTTGGATTGGTTTTCGGGAGACTATTTGTTAGGGTTGTCTTTGTCATACTTTGGTTGTTGTGGATTTTCATACTTGAACTCCCGTTTGTTCTGGTGCTTAAATTCCTGCTCGATTTAAACAACAAATCGATAGGTAGCACCGAGTGATGATATGTCCAAAAACTCCATTTCAGTTTGGATGTATCTGTTTAGAGCCCCACGGTATTTTAGAACCAAATTCCGTTCGGAGTCTTTGATACCTAGCTTGGTGTGCAAGGTATGGAAGGTATTGGTGAACTCTAGAATTTCTTGGCCCCTCTCTTGTCTCAATGTGGTCCATGTCATGTACTAGTCCTCATAATTGCCAACAGGGTAATATTGTTCTTTTACCACATCAAGAAAACAAATCCCAAGTAGGATAGGCCCCATATATTCAATACTCCTCTGTGGAACTCTGCTCCCAGTAAGTTTCCCACCAATGTTTGACATGGGGGAGAGCCTTAAGGAGTGCGAAGGTGATATTTTCCTTGTCGAAAAAATTATGAACAGAGAAATAACCTTCTAGCAGATTTAATTATTTATCTAGGGCATCTGCATCTATTTGACCTTCAAATACGGGAATATCAAAATTAACCTATACCTTGAAAGGAGAGGTGCCTCCAAAGTGGTCTCTTGATGAAGATTCACCTGATGTTATCGGGAGGCGTTGAAGGATGTGGGAAAAATTCTCCATCATTTCATCCCTCTGTCGCGTGAGAGTTTGCTCAAGCAACAGACTGATAGGATCGTCTGCTCCATCATTTTTATTTTCTTATGCCATTGAGGGTTTCTTGGGTGTGCGAGAGAGATTTTCCTCAAGAGAGACAAGATCGAGACCCAACTTTCTATACTTAGACCTCATCGGGGACATCCACTGAAAACAATCAAGAGCAACCTGCTTTGATACCATTGATCCAGATTATTTTCAGCACGAAATGATATCTGAGATATAATAAAGAAATGAAAAGAGGTATTGCAAGAGAGACAACAATATAACAGAGATATAGCATAAATAAAACAAGAGTCATAAATATAAAGTAATACACGATTTCTATTAACGAAATAAATGTACAGAGACTGTAAAATACAGAGTGAAGGACTCGCTAGAATGGTGGTAGCTTATCTCTGAGAAGAGATGTGACGCCTAATCGCATCCGTGAGAAAATGATTATTAAAATGAGGCTCTCAGGGCATTTTTAACATAAGTAAAATCCAAAATCCTAACCCCGGAAGATGAAAAGCCAAAAGGTTTGTGGGCCCCGATGGGGGTAGTTGATACATCAACTTCCTAGGGGCGTAACTTTTGCATATGATCTTCGTTTAGGGCGCTCGATAGCTCGTTGGAAATATCTATCCGAGAAATACAACTTTTGGGTGAGAAACGTTGATCTATGATCCATGTTGTTCCACGTTTTCTCAAAAAAAAATCATTTAGGGCCTCAAAATGGCCCCAGAAGTTAAAAACTGCTAAAAATAGTAAATTACCAAAATTGCCAAAAACATGTTTTGGGCTAGTTGGAGAAGGTGGGTGGCCATCGATATCCACCTGGATCATAATTTATCCATAATCACACAGTGATTATCTTCCATGTAAATTATGTATCCTTTCTATAACAATTGTCCTGTGCTAATCAGATTATGTTTCATACCAAAAACATAATATACATCAAACATAACATTTTGTTCTCCTTTCTTGGTTAATATGTTTATACTACCTTTGCCTAAGACAATGAATTGGATATATGTTCCAAGTGTAATTGTAATGTCCCTCGACCGATGAACCTGACCGGGTAATGCTACCAAGGAAACATTTACTTTGCCTTTACTGCTCTGATACCATTTATGTGACATCCCCGACCTTAAACAATAGGCCAGGCCATGCCACCGAGTAATTTTGCAGAAATAATTACATATAAAACTTAATCAGATGATAGAGATAACATCTAGTATTCAAACATATAAATATATATCTATCTAATGCAACTAAATAGACGTCGATACTATACTCATACACCTGTTCATGTGGAAGAAACATTAACACATACATGCAACATATATATAGGCATTACTCATTAACTATAATGAAAATAAAAATACACATCATATGGTGAACAAAGAATTGGTACTTATCTTTTATAAGATGACCACCAATTGTGTGCACACCTTCCACGAACCTCCCATCCTCAAACCACACTACTCATCACACTCAGCGGTGGGTCACCCCTGATCTGGGACTAAACTCCATCGGGAAAGGAAATTCTAGGATTGGTAAGGACAAAAAGGAAGTTTCACAGAACAACAGGAAGGATATTTATCCCAAGAGCCACTTACGCCCACAACCCACAGACCCTCATTCCCCACATGCCCGATCCACCCCAGGAGGGTACACCTTCACTAATACAATTCCATAGGCTACTACACCTCCCTTATCTTGGGTTTCAACAATAGGCTGGAGCAGAAGTCTCAGAGTATTGTAGATGCTACAAGAATCCCTCTAGGAGAACTCACCTCCCAACAAACTCTCTCACCTAGGAGAGTTTCTCATAGGCCTAACAACCTTCTTCTTCAATTTATCTTTTATGTCAAACAAACACAGGTGATGTTGACAACAGAATTTGGGTAACACACAGGTGAATTCAACCACATAAAATGGGTATGTACATACAATATGAAAACAAACCAAGCTTACTCAAAACTGCGTTGGAATAAACTGACAACTGCTATGAGATAGCATGACTCAGGAAAATACAAGTCCATCAGGATTAATAGGAAATACACAGGACAACTCCAATGTCTATAGGTTGCAATGATACATGCATCAGTGGGGAGTATGAATCTCTTCCAAGGTGGCTAACCTGGCGAGAGTGAAGATGCCATCATGAAGTATCCTGATAGTCGTGAGAATCATGAGACTGGTCAGTGACACGACCCCCCAACGAGCTGGATTTCCCACTTAAAACTGCATGTGACTATGTTGACACATGTCTCCCTGATGCTGCATGAGCTCCACTTAGAACTCATCCCCCTTCCCCCCATGAACTTAGGACAACATGGTTATATCAAACCTTAGTTCTAGGAAATAATAATATAATATTATTCCTTTATAGATAAGACCTCTATCTTAGCCCTTATTCGTAGACACTTATCCCCTTCTCCGCATAGTGGATCTTAGTCCCCCATAACTCTCTCTTAGTGTAGGGTGTACACACAACAGTGTAATTTTATTCATGATATGTGTGTATTTACATATACAAAATAAGGCTCATTGGCCTTAGCATATGGCTCACCAACCTAATAAACACATAAGTCTCTAAACTTATAACCAATCATCTCACCAACATATAAGCATAATTAAAATTTAGTAGGGGCTCGGACTTGGGGTGTTACAATCCCCTCCCCTTATTTTTTCACTGTCCTCGGTGCAACTCTTTACACAACAACAACAAGATTTCCAAAACCTTCAAAAAGATGTGGGTACTATGCCCACATAGCAACTTCATGCTCCCACGTTGTGTCCTTAGGACCGTACCAAATCCAATAATTCTTTACAAGATTTACAACTCAATCCTAGAGTTTCTTTCTCTTCCAGTCCAGTATGTGCACATGCTTCACTTGCAAAGCGCCTTCTTGTTCCACCTGGATCATAGTCCAATCAATCACATGATTAGTATTAGGTATATACTTCTTGAGCAATGATACATGAAATACATTACGAATAGTCATGGATGTAGGCAATGAAAGCATATAAGCTACTGGTCCAATCTTTTCTAGGATTTCAAATGGTCCACAATATCTGTCTTCCAACTTGGAACAAGCTCCTAGCTTCAAGGAACTTCTATTGGCTTCCACCTTTAGGAAAACATGGTCACCCACTTTAAACTCTCTATGGTCTTGGGAGGCCTTCAAATTTTGTTTAATATTCAACATTTTCTCTTCCATTGCCTTGAGAAACTCCGACCCAATTGCCCTATAAGTGGGATTTTCCCATCTTATTGGGGTGTTTCATTTTCTACCATAAAGTGCTTCAAACGAGCTCATATTTAGTGATGCTTGATACCCATTGTTGTCAGAAAATTATACCAAGTGTAGATAATCTTCCCATTTATATGTTTCTTCCATCACATACATCCTTAGCATGTCTTCTATCACTTGGTTTACTATTTTTGTTTGTCCATCTGACTTAGGGTGATAGGCTATGTTGAAGTTTAGGTTCATTATGAACCCCTCAAATAGTCCTCTCTAGAACTTTCAGGTAAACTTTTGGTCTCTGTCAGACACAATTGTCTTTGGAATACCATGTAGTCATGCTACCTCCCTAATATAGATATCAACAACGTTAGTTTCTTTAATGGAATAAAATGGGCATCTTTAGTAATCTTTTCCACGACTACCATGATTGCATCATGCTTCTTTCTTGTTCTAGGCAATCCTGTGATGAAATTCATTTTCACCACTTCCCAATTCCACTCAAGGATGGATAATGGCTATAGAAAACTAACTAGGTGTCTATGCTCAGCCTTTACCTTTTGACATTCCAAGCATTTGGCAATAAATTCAACAACTTCCTTCTTCATGCATGGCCAATAATATTGGCTTTTGACTGTTGGAATTGTTTTATGATATCCTGGGTGTCCTACATAAGGTACATTGTACATTTATTTTAAAATATCACTCTTCAATTAAGAAGATTTGTGTACATAAACTCTATTTCTGTATAAGATAATTCCATCAATTTCCAACTCGAAATCTTCAGCCTTCTGCTGCATTTTACCTTGCTTCATTTTTTTTTACCAATTCTATGTACTGTGAATCAACTTTTGCAGCCTCAAAGATTCTGCCTTGAAGATTTGTCTGATACATGTTGATGGTTGTAGCATGCAGTTCAAGCACTCTCCTGTTGAGTGCATCAACCACTTTGTTCTACTTTCCTATGATGTGCTTGATATCAATGTCATATTCACAAAGGAATTCAAACCATCTGCTCTACCTAACATTCAATGTAGTCTGATCAAACAAATACTTCAGACCATGATGGTCTATCCTGCGCTCAAACCTCTTTCCCATGAGGTAATGTCTCCATTTCTTTAGATCTTGTACAATGGCTTCCAACTCCAAATCATGAGTGGTGTAGAGCTTTACATGCTACTTCAATTTTCTGGATTCAAAACATACAACACACCCATTCTGGCTGAGGAATCCTCCTATTCCTTCTTTACATGTGTCTATGCAAACCAAAAAACCTTCAATTGGATATGCAATATTCATAATTGGAGAACTAGTTAACAATTGTTTCAATTGTTGGAATCTTCTTTCACATTCTTCTGTCCATTGAAATTTCTTCCCCTTCCTTTGGAAGGAAGTGATGGGGTGAGCTATTCTCGAAAACCGTGCAATGAACCTTCTATACTAGCCAGCTAGACCCATGAAGGATCTGACTTATATTACATTTTTAGGTATTGTCTACCCTTTAATGGCCTCAATATTTTCAAGGTCCATGACTATCCCTTCTTCTGATATGATATGCTCCAAATAGTGAATTTTGTTTTGATAAAACGAGCACTTGCTCAATTTGGAATACAACTGATGATCTCTTAGCACTTGCAACACCATCCTCAAATGATTATCATTCTCTTCTTCCAACTTGGAATATACAAAGATCTCATCCAGAAAGACAATCACAAACTTATCCAAATATTCCTTGAAAACACCATTCATTAAGCACATAAAAATAGTGGGTCCATTTGATAACCCAAATGGCACAATTGTGAACTCATAATGCCTGTACCTTGTTCTAAAGGAGGTATTTTTTATGTCTTCCTCTTTAATTCTTACCTGATGGTATCCTGGTATGAGATCTATCTTCAAAAATATCTTTGCATCCTTCAATTGATCAAAAAGATCATCAATCCTTGGTAAAGGATACTCGTTATTTATAGTCAATTTGTTCAATTGTTTGAAATTAATGCACAATATCATCATTCCATCTTTCTTATTTATGAAACAGATTGGGGCACCCCAAGGTGATACATTTGGATGGATACACCCCTTCTTCAGAAACTCTTCAACCTATATTTGTAGTTCCTTCAGCTCTAGAATACTCATTCTGTAGGGAGGCTTTGACACTGGGGTTGCTCCAGGCATCAAATTTATAGAGAAATCAATATCTCTCTTTGGAGTTAGTCCTGGTACCTCCTTGAACACATCTTCGAAATCTTCCAGGACTGCATGGTCCTCCAGAATTGGCACCTTATCCTTAGATGCTTCCTCCATATGAGCTGCAAATATTTGACAGCCTTTCATGTAGCATTTCTTCAACTTCATTGCTGAAATTTCTCTAATAGAAACTCCCCTCGAAATTCCTTGGATTGCTCTATGATTTCCTTCATCATCCAAGAAAGTGAATGCCTTGTTATGGCAGTCTAAAATGGCATGGTGTTAGTCCAACCAGTCCATACCAATTAGGAAATCATATGATCCTAAAGGAAAGATATTCAAATCTTCCTTGGTACATAGTCCATTCATGCCCACTGGACATGATTTAACTGACTCAACAATTTTCCTCTTGCCTCCTGTAGCCAGCTGTACCAACCAAGGTTTCTCATGCTTGATTCTCAACAAGCATAATATTCCCACAACTTTAGGATCTATGTAACTATGACTAGCTCCTGAGTCTATTAAAATAGTAAAGGCATGGACATTGATCATACCTTCAACTTCAATCATGTGTGATTGAAACTCAGATTGATTGTTTTCCAGGGATACATATATTCTTGGTACTCTCATTCCTATGTCCTCCACCATTTCATATTTCTGAACATTGTGAACAACTCTCATATTGTCCTTTCTGTGAGGAAAATATCTATACCTATGATCTCCTTTACAACCCCAAAATTCCATAGGTGTCTGCTTTGTCATTTTCCCACCTACGTCAGCCATCCTAGGCTCTCTCAAATCTGGTTTTCCTTGAGGATTGTTCTTGAAAAATGGTGGTTTGTTTCCCTCCGACCTCTGCTCCCTCTTAAACTTGTTGTTGTCTTCCCAAGCTTTTTGGAAAGTAGGATTTTCTTTTTGCTGATCATCTAAGCATTTTGATCTCCTTATAGTTTCTTCCATAGCTTTAGGATCATCATACTGGATCTTGTCACTGATGGAAGATGACAACCCACTTAGATACGTTTGAATCTTAACTGTCTCATCCTTTATGAAGGGAACATACTTCAACAACTCCAAGAATATTCTTTCACACTCATCAATGGTCAGACTTCCCATCTTGAGTTCAAAGAAATATTTCATTTTCTTGTCATAATACCTCTTAGTTAGGTACTTCCTCTCAAAATTTCTCTTGAATTCCCTCCATGTAACATTCTTCTCTCTGACGTGTTGTACTTTCACAAGTTGATCCCACCATATGGATGCCTTCCCTTTGAGTTGATAGATGGAAATTATTCCTTATGCATGAGAATATTAATTGTGCAATTGAAAATACTTTCTCATGCCCAAAAACCATGTCTCTGCATATCCATCCTTCTTTTGCTCCCCATCAAACATAAGAGGTTTCATTTTGTTCATTTCCCCTCGTAGCTCATATTCCCCACACCTCTTATGCTTCCTAACAAGGGATGGACTTGAGTTGTTGTGTGCTCTCTTATTGGAATGCTTCGGGGAGTGTTGATGATGTCGGCTAATACTTCTTATTCTTCTGGGACGTCCTGATTTTCTTGAGACACTCTCCTTATCCAATTAATTTTCTATTTTTTCCAGGATTTGCATCAACTTCATGTTGAATTCTCCCTGTTATTTCCTGGATTTCATGAGCTTTTTTTTATCTTCTTGGTGAGTTTGGGCATATTTATGCAACTTTTCAATGATTTTCATCATGTTTCCTTCTTTATTTATCTCTTCTCTATGCCCATTGGGGTTTGTTCCTTCCATTCCCAAATGGACATCCATTCCTCTAACTTCATATTACGATCTATAAGAATTATGTGCCTCCTCCATTTATCTGTACTATGCAAAAACTTGGTTAGGCCGGTCAATTCTTAACTCTACAAAAATGTGCAGTCAACCGAATTTTTGTTAGGCTATCAATATTTAATAATTTTCTGGAATAAACCAATATGATTAAAAAAAAAACAATATTAGATTCCATTTTCTACAGTTCTTGGTCAGTCAAGAACCCCTTAGGATTCAATCGCTAATCCCAGTTCTCTTCTACAACAAATTTTGGGTGCTAGCCCCTTTACTTCAGCCCTTGGTTCGCATGTGACCATGGATGTGACCCAACGCTTATGATTTGGGCACTTATCTTGAGCTCTAAAACTTCACGTTCCAGGCTTCAGAATATTTCAACACTCATAACAACAAATCTCTCGGAGTGTCGGATTAACAAACTCACAAAATAGCATGGATAAATAGTCCACGTCTCCCAACATCCAATGACTGATACTCGCTATGAAACTCTAGGCTTCAAGTCTCTGGTACTTCGAAGCTTTGGGGCTCCGAGGCTTCAGATGATTTCACCTTGGAAGATCCCAAAACTCTCAAACCGCGAGTCTCCATATACTTCCACATCACCCCAGTGATGTCATCATGTCACTTTACTTCGGTGTAACAAAACTTCGGGGTTTTCTTCCTCCCATTCCATCGTGGGCCATTTCTTCCAAAGTGTCCAATCTTCAAACTTCAAGATTTGGTGCCACGCATCCACTAGGGCCCACAGTTTTCGTGATTGAACTAAAATATATTGAAAGTCACATCAAACTTTATACTTTTCAAATTGCAGGGACATGGGTCAGAGGTTTTGGAGTAACCCACTGATAATTTCCCAATTGTCCCCACGTTGACACATACCACTTCTAGGAAACCATGGTTTGGATTGCGAGACCACCTTGAATAATTATCTGTCATGCATCTTCGATCTCCACAATTCTTCCCGACCATAGATCTTGATAAATTGTGATCAAAGTTAATGCGGGCCCGATCCATCTAACTTCTTCACCAATTTTAACTTCCTTGTGTCACGTTATAACTTCATTTCTATCTTACAAAGTTTCTTAGCTCACTGACATGTAGCATGCACCCCATGTGTCCACATCATCCTTAGTGACGCCAACAACCCATGTCACTTCAGGACTTCAAGCTTCGAAAGATTTCACCTTTGCGTACCTCGTTTCTCCCGAACGTCGAACTCCCAAACTTTCTTACCTTTTTCTCTTGGATGAACCCTATGGTTCTTATCAATCCTTGGTAAAATCCAAATGTAAACACTTCCCCTCTTAGATCTACGGTGTAGATCCTCTTCAGGACTTCGAAACTTTGGCTTCGACACTTTCTACTCTATTACACATAAAATTCGTTGAATTCGTGAAGTTCGAAGTACTTAGGGGTTAATATTCATGCACCTTTCTCCATATATGACAGTTTTGAAGGATCCTTCTTCTCCCAAACAGATCTCATGGCCCAACTTCAAACCTTGCAGTTCCAAACCCACAGTTACTCGCAGTCTCTTTTCTCTGCCACCATTCCATAAACCGCTATACCTCCTGAGCTTCATAAAACAACCAAGGTATTCTCTTGGCACTCTGGAATGCTTTGAAATTTGGTTTTCCCCCTTTTGAAAACAATTCACTCTGAAACCTTGTCTCACTAACCACTAACATGGCCCGTCCAGGCTCAGTGTCAAAACCTTGGCTCTGATACCAATTTGTAACGTCCCTCGACCGACGACCCCGATCAAGTAACACTACTGAAGAAAACTTTACTTTTCCTTTACTTCTATGATACCATTTATGTGACATCCCCGACCTTAAACAACATGCTAGGCCATGCCATTGAGTAATTTTGTGAAACTAATAACATATAAAAATTAACCACAAGATAGAGATAACATCTGGTATTCACACATATAAATATATATCTATCTAATGAAATTAAACAAAATTCAATACTCTACTCATACACATGTTCATGCAGAAGCAACATTAACACATACATGCAACATATATATACAAGCATTACTCATTAATTATAATGAAAATACAAACACACAACATATAGTGAACTGAGAATTGGTACTTATCTTTTAATAGATGACCACCAACTGCGTGCAGACCTTCCATGAACCTCCCAGACTTAGACCATGCTGCTCATCACACTCAGCAGTGGGTCACCCCTGAGCTGGGACTAAACTCCATTGGGAAAGGGAATTCTAGGATTGGTAAGGACAACAAGGAAGTTGCACAGAACAATAGGAAGGATATATTATCCCAGGAGCCACTTACACCCAGAACCCACATACACTCATTCCCTACATGCCTGCTCCGCCCCAAGAGGGTACACCCTCACTAATACAAGTTCATTGGCTACTAAACCTCCCTTACCTTGGGCTTCAACAACAGGCTGGACCAGAAGTCTCAGAGTATAGTAGCTTCTATGGGACTCCCTCCAGGAGAACTCACTTCCCATCAAACTCTCTCACCTGGGAGAGTTTCTCACAGGCTTGACAAATTGCTTCTTCAATTCAACTCTTGTGTCAAACAAACACAGGTGATGTCAACAATAGAATTCGGGTAACACATAGGTGAAGTAAACCACAAAAAATGAGTATGGACACAAAATATGAAAACAAACCAAGCTTAGCCAAAATTGTGTTGGCAACAATCGCCGACCGCTATGACACATCCTGACTCAGGAAAAATACAAGTTCTTCGGGCTTTATAGGAAATACGTAGGACAACCCCAGTGTCTGCAGGTTAGAGTGGCACATGCATCAGTGGGGTGTATGGCTCTCTTCCAAAGTGGCTAACCTTGCGAGAGTGCAGACTCCATTGTGATGTATCCTGATAGTCATGAGAATGGTGAGAATGGTGAGTGATTCGGCCCCCAATGAGCTGACTTTCCCACTTAAAATGGCATGCAACCAGGTTGACACATGTCTCTCTAAAGATGCATGAGCTCCACTTAACACTCGTCCCCCTTTCCCCAAGAACTTAGGACAACATTGTTATATCAAACTTTAGATTCTAGTAAATAATAATATAATATTATTGCTTTAGAGGTAATCCATCTATCTTATCCCCCATTCCTATACAATTATCCCCTTCCCCACCTAGTGGAGCTTAGTCCCCCATAATGCTTTCTTCGTGGATGGTCTACTTGCAGCAGTGTAATTTTATTAATTATATGTGTGTATTTACATATACAAAATCAGGGTCATTGGCCTTAGCAACTGTCTCACCATGATAATAAACACATAAGTCTCTCAACTTATAACCATTCAGCTCACCAGCCTAGAAGAATAATGACAATTCTTCAGGGCCTCGGCCTTGGGGTGCTACAGTAACCTTGGTTTGGAATGACTCGTTCATACTAGAAAAAAATTATATGTTTCATGTCATGTGGTTACTCCAGCCTGAATCTAAATACCATATGTAACAAGGACTTGATTGAGCAACATTGTATTCAACTAGTGATACTATTGGCATTACTTAAGTGCTAGGAAAATTGTTATAGCATGTTCCATAAACATAGAATAAGTTTGGTTGTTTTCATTGTTTGACTGATCTTGACCTTGCTTGCTATGATTAAATTGTCTCTTCCTACACTCATATGAATAATTTCCATACTTTTTACAATAATGACATTGAATTTTTGACTTTTCAGTTCTATGACAACTTGGATTACTGGTACTTGGGTTTTAACCTCATCCACCAGTATTTCAAGGACTGCTACTGCATCCACCTCTGAAAAAACTTATTCATCTTCCTCTAGAGTTATCTCTCCCCCTTCGTCTTCCATGAATTATAGATGATTGTGCGGAAAATGCATTCTCTAATGACATACTTGACCTATTCAATCTGTGTTCATGATTAATGAGGGAAGCTTGCAGTTCATCTAGAATAAACTAACTCAAGTATTTTCTCTCTTCTAGAGTCACAACAAGGGTATCAAATTTAGGAGTAAGACTCCTAAGTAAATTCTCAACAATTTTTTTGTCCTCTATTATTTCACCATAAGACTTAATATGATTTATTAGGCCATTGACATGGGTGTAGAATGAATCTACTAAGTCTGAATCTTTCATCAACATAATTTCAAAATCTCTTCCAAGAATCTGTAGTTTTGTAGTCTTTACTTTGTCCATACCTTGATAAGAGGTTTTTAATATGTCCCATTCTTCCTTGTATTGCTTTGATGATACAACTTTTGGAAATATGCTCTCATGCATGGCTTGATGTATGTAAAATAACAACTTTTCCATCCTTCTTTCTTTGATCTTTCAGGACATCCTTCTCATATTGTGTGAGATCATTGTATGCCTCCAAATATACTGGTTCCAAATAGCCATTCTCGACTATCTCCCATACATATTGACCTTAGAACAGTTCCTTCATGGTCAAGGACCACATCTCATAATTATTTCCTATAAAAGTGGGAGGTTGCATATTTGAGGTAGAATCCATATTTCACTTTTCAACAGAGTTTATGCTCTGATAGAACCTACTATGATACCATATCTAGGATCCACTACACAACGACCAAATATTCAATCTGAAGCGCGCAAGGA
Organism: Picea mariana; assembly: GCA_032191745.1. NCBI lineage: Eukaryota > Viridiplantae > Streptophyta > Pinopsida > Pinales > Pinaceae > Picea > Picea mariana. The sequence goes on along the minus strand of JASDQU011402419.1, from coordinate 6,836 downwards.
AAATGTGCACAACACAATGAAAAAATATTGTGTGCCACAAGCTTCATCACTGAATCACTAAGGAATTGTCACGTAGTTCAAAGACTACACGAGATGTTGCACATTGTAATATAAACACTTTAAAGAACAAGTTATAAATGTAGAATAACAAACTGCTATTCTTATCACATATAATCAGAAATACAAATTTCTTGATATTAATAAACTTCGGTGCAGTGCACGAATACAAAATACAATGACATAGATGAGCTCAGGATCCAATGACTTCTTCTTCTGATTTTACAGACACATATCTTGTTCTCATACTTCTTCCACTCCTCAGTTGTCGCTGCTCTCGATTGTTCTCTCTACCTCTCTTTTCCTCTCTGCATACTGCATCGCACCACTCTACTCTAAACGAATGAGACTTATATGGACTCCAAATGAGACATCCTACAAAATATAAGACCAAATCAACATTAAATACTACCATTGATTCGACTGGCTCTTCAACCACTTAACTAAACTTGATAATGATACAGATCAGATCCATTTATAACTTCACTGCTAGCCGACTAACTTTGAGTAAATGTGCGAATTTTCACTTGGAGACTGTCAGAATGAATGAATAAAAAATCATCTATTGACAGTGATCCATATGGATATCAGTGTCCACCCACCTTTTCCAACTGGCTCAAAACAATTTTCTGGCAATTTTGGTAATTTACAAGTTTTAGCAGTTTTCACTTCCAGAGCCATTTTGAGGCCCTAAATGATGTTTTTTGGGAAAACAGGTTTTCAATATGGAATTTCTTTCATTATTTCTCCTCAAATTGATCTCCTCGATGATACCTTTCCAACGGTCTATCATACACCTAAAACGGATATCGTATGCAAAAGTTATGACCCCAGGAAGTTGATGTACTAACTTACCCAAACGGGGCCCACATGACTTTTGGTGCTTCATCTCCTAGGGTTGGGTTTTTGGATGTCTAGGTTTTTTGACATTCCTGCCTATTGTAAAAATTCCTTCAGAGCCTCATTGTAATGATATTATTGCGAATGATCACAACCGCCACATCTCTTCTCAGAGATAAGCCACCACCATTCCAGCAAGCTTGTTTCCGTGGCATTTTACAGTTTCCATCTTATTTCTTTATTAATAGAAAACCAGTTTTACTATATCTCTGTTATTTTTTGTTAAGCACCTGTTAATAATCGGTATTCATTTTTTTTCTACTCATAAAATCATAATAAATGGTATCAGAGCAGTCTACTCCTTGTCGTCTTAATGCATGTCTCCAACGAGGTCGGAATACAAAGAGTTGGGTCTCGAGCTTGTTTCTCCTGAGAAAAAAATCTCTCGCACGCCCAAGTGACCTCTCATGGAAGGAGAAAAGAAATATGATGGGATAGGATATCCTTTCAAACTGTTGATTGAGGAAGTCCTCATGGAACAAAGGAACGAGATGATGGATAGTTTCACGAAAATCCTTCGGGGACTACCAACAGGTGATGAATCTTCTTTGAACGGAGGCACCGCCCCCTTCAAGGTATAAATAAACTTTGATATTCCTATATTTGAAGGTCAGATATATGCAGGTGTTGTAGACAAGTGTTTGAGTCTACTAGAAAGGTATTTTTCTATCCATAACTTTTTGAATATAGAAGAAATTACTTTTGCGCTCCTTAAAGCCATTCCCCATGTCAAAGATTGGTGGGAAACTTTCGATGAGAAAAAGGAAACAAAGGAACCCTCAATATTTTCAGTCACGGCCACCTAGGAATCCTTCAGGGATGCTATTAAGGAACAATAATACCATGTCGGAAGTTATGACAACCTATATACCAAATGGACCACACTACAGTAAGAAAGTTACCAAGTAGTGCCAGATTTCACAAATATCTTCCATACCTTGCACACCAAGATGGGTATCAAAGATTCAGAGCGACATCTGGTGCTAAAGTATTGTGTTTCTCTGCATAGATACATCCATACCGAAATGTAATTTATGTACATATCATCCTTGTGCGCGACCTACAGATATGTCATCAAAATCGAGCAAAAGCTACAAAAAAGGACACGGCTATTTGGGCCTAGTAACCCATCACAAAAAAATCTAGGAAAGGGCGGCCCCAACCCACAAAACAAAGGAAAAATCAAATATGGATAGTATTAGGACAACAAGTCTAAGCTGCAAGAAAAGAAGGATACTGGAAAGACAACGAAAGACATCAGGAAGTGGTGCGACTTCCATAATAGCCCTTCGCATAACACTATTGATTGTCGCTCAAAGTAGTCGCTGATGGCCAAAGTGAACGTGTCTAAGTCAGATGAAGATTTTGACTCTCAGATAAAACTATAAAGGGGAATATGGATCATTTATGCGGAACCTAGTGCCACCATTGCTACCACCAAGCTCCATTTTGGTGAACCAGATGAGCTAGAAGAACGAGAATGCCTCCTCCATTCACATATGTGGGTAAAAGGAACCCCGCTGCATTTCATCATTGATAGAGATATCCAAAAGAAACTCATCTTAGCAGAGGTCTTCAAGTGGCTGGCTCTTCCAACAACATCTCACCCACAACCATACACCATTAGATGGCTCCTCCAAGGAAGCGATCTCCACGTCAGCCAACAATGTCGATTGTCATACGGAATCAAGCCCTTCAAAGATGAGGTATTGTGTGATGTTTCTCATCTCGAAGTTTGTGATGTTATGTTGGGCCAACCTTATTTATGGAAATTTCATGTTGTATATAAGTCTAGGCCTCGTAGTGTTATTATTACTTTGAACAGGAAATTGTACAGGATACATGAGGCAGTCCCACCTAGTGTTATTTCCTTGATATTTGCTAAGCAATGCAGGAAGGTCATCTCTCAAACTGGGAACTTTGTCTTATTTGTGATCCACTCTCAGAATAAGCAAAAGATCACAGCCACATCTAGGGTCTCTGTGGCTGACCTCTCCACACAACAGAAGAAAGTAGATAAGGTCATGGAAGAATACTTGGATATCTTCTCCTCACCTATAGTGGTAACTTTGCACTTCCAAGTCAAGCACCCCATCGATATGACCCCCAATGCACCACTACTCAATGGGACAATCTATCGCCACTCTTTGTTAGAGAATGAAGAGGTCAAGCGACAGATCCAAGAACTTCTCCACGAGGGGCACATCCATCCCATCTCATCACCTTGTGGGAGCCCAATTGTGCTAGTATAGAAGAAAGATGGAACCTGGTGACTCTATATTGATTATCAGGCTCTAAATAAAATCACAGTCAGACATTGGTACCCGATTCCCTGAATCGACGGCCTCCTTGATCAACTCACAGGGGCCAAATACTTTAGTAAGATTGATCTAAAGTCTGGCTACCACCAGGTCTCGATAGAACAAACAGATGTATGGAAGACCACATTCAATTCAAAGGAAGGCCTTTTTCAATGGTTGGTCATGCCCTTTGGTTTAAAAAATGCTCCAGCCCACTTTCATGAGGATGATGGATGATATCCTGCGACCATTCACCAATACCTTTGTAGTGGTGTATCTAGATGACATTCTAATTTACAGCAAGACTTGGGTTGAAAACTTGCAGCATATTCAACAGGTTCTCAACACCCTGCGGTAGCACAAGCTATATGCCAACTTAGAAAAATGATCGTTCGACATGGAAAGGGTCCATTACCTGGGCTACATCATTGATCAGCATGGCGTACATGTGGATCCAACCAAGATCCAAGTCATTTGTGACTAGCCAGACCCAACCAAATTCACTGAGATTCAGAGCTTCTTGGCCCTTGTCAATTTCTATAGTAGGTTTGTGTTGGGATTATCCCATATTGCATGGACCCTCAGACGAATAAAAAAGGGTGGTTGTAAGGTGAAATTTGTGTGCGGTCGATTCAAACAACAAGCATTCTATGATTTTAAGCAGCGCTTGTGCTCAGCCCCAGTACTTTCACTACCAGACCTGCAACACCCCTTTGAGATTGAGACAAATACTTCAGAATATATTGTGGGACTCGTTCTCACTCAACACAGCCACCCCATGTCCTATCATAGTGAGACACTGTCAGATATTGTTCGTAAGTACCCTACTTACAACAAAGAAATGTACTCCATTGTGCAATCCTGCTACCAGTGGAGACATTACATTCTTGGAAAGGAGACAGTCATCCACACTGATCATAAGACACAATAGTTCATGAAGACACAAGAAAAATTGCAGAATGATCGCCATCAAAAGTGGTCCACATACTTGCAGCAATTCCACCTCAATATCATTGAAAATGTTTAACAGGTAGCATATGCTTATCATTGATGGCAAGTAAAGAAATGAAGATGGCATGAGTACAAGAAGAATTTAATATACAGACACTAGAAGTATTTTGGGAAGAAGCTGCAGAGAAACCTCGATAAGATCATAAGAGATAGTGTAGAGGATGTTTGGTATGTTTTACACGCAGCGTATGCTTGTCATTGATGGAAATAACAACAACGATGATGGCTTGAGTACAACAGTGATGATCAACAGTGCAGTGATATTCAGGAAGACCAACAATGCAACAATTGTCTAAATGCAATAATCCTCAGTCTTCAAATCAAGGATTGATCTAAATTGTTGATCAGGCATGATGAAGTCTCGTAAAGTTTGTGCATCATTTCTGATCGTTGGATCCCATCCAAAATTCCTGATAGAATGAGGGCCGTCAGATTTGAATATAGACAAGAAGAGCACGCTGAAGAGGAGGATAGATCTCAGGCGTTAGATCTGAGTGCAGGGTCCGACCACTGTTGGATCGAGGAAAACCCGCATGATATTTAAAGTGAAAGGAGTAGAGGGCTTACGAAATCCTAAAAGCAGGAGGACTATCCATCTCAGGGGGTATGTGGACTGTTGATCCGACTCCCTGTCTGAGTTTCCAGGATCGAGAGTTGGAGATGACAAGTAATATCATCCACATAAATCCCGATTTTGCGATATGCAAAATCGTGATGTAATTTGAGCCATCAAATCAATATCACATCTGGACCGTCGATCCGACTCAAGTCAGCAAACCACGTCATCTAGGAACACGTGGAAAAACCAGGTAATGACGAATGTCAAACTGATTCAACATGCCAAGCGCATGTAAGTAATGAATCAAGGTGACACATGGCTATTATTTAGCACATGTGACGTCAGCAGACTTACACCATGTTGGAGTTTCGAGGATTGCGTGTTGGAGATGTCAAAGAAACAATGCATCAGGAATCCTGATATTGCGATATGCGAAATCACAATGTAATCTGATCTGTCAGATTAAGGATGAATTTGGACCGTTGATTCCAGTCCATGTTGGGGTTTTGAGGATCGCGTGTTGGAGATGTCAAAGAAACAATGCAACAAGAATGTCGATTTCGCGATATGCAAAATTGCGACTTAATGACAGCCATTGAAGCAAGATCATATCTGAACCGTTGATCCAACTCCTTATCGGAGTTTCATGAATCACAACATCAAGAGAACTAGAAAACAATGAAACAAGAAATGTGAAATCGCGATATACGAAATCATGACTCAATCGCAGTCGTCAAGTCAAGATCAAATCTGGACCTTTGATCTAACTCCATATCGGAGTTTCGCAAATCGCGACATGGAGAGGCAAAGAAAACAATGCAGCATGAATGTCGAAATCGCGATTCAATCGCAACCGTTGAGTCAAGACCATATATGGACCGTTGATTCGAATTCTTTACAGAATTTCGTGGATCGGGATTTGTAAGTGATAAGAACATTGAACATCAAAAATGTGAAATTCACGATATACGAAATCGTCGAATGATCTGAACCATCAGATCAAGTGTTGATCGGAGGGTTATTGTTCTCTCTCAAATTTAACTCCTTAGTTTGGATTTTGTTAGCAAAATGGACTCATGATTGCAAATCAGTTAGTGTTTCAGTTGGCATTTCAGTGGCTCAGACAATTGTCATTCTTTTGCCTAAGGAAATGGGAATTGGAACTGTTGTGGGAGTGTGTATCAAAAAAAATGAGATAGAGTGTGTAGGCGTGGTTGTTCTGGATGAAAATCAATGAAACTAAAGAATATCGGAGGGCTACCATTGCATGACACAATGAAACTGCTAGAAACCATTGATGGTTTCTACCAGAGGATGCGAAGAGACTTCTATGTGATTTCTAGAGGAGATGAAGAGTTACATGGAATCTACCAGTGAAATGAAGACGATTCATGGAGGAAATTGACAGATGGATGAGTGTTGAAGCCTGTAGATGAAACAGAGAGGGTGAGCTCGACTGTAATAGAGAAGACGAAGAGTCTCAACTACCAGAGAGAAAAAGGAATCTCAGCATAACACCCAGTGATGCTGAACATGTGGGAAAACCGCCAGAGAAGTTAAAGAGTTACCATGATGATCAGGCAGAGCACTCGAGAGGTGGAGGATATCGACGCGGTGTGAGTATGCAGAGGGATTGTGCACATTGCATGCACAAGGTACACATAAGCTATAAGTACATGGTACGGATAAGAGATCGGGTTGATGTTGCTATTGGAGTTGTGGTGGTTGTTGTTGTTGAAGGTGATTCATGTGTGAAGAAGGAAGAGAGTGTAGAAACTGAATTGAACAGAAGAGGATCTGTGCGGTGAATGCACATGGAAGACTGAGCAATGAGATGCAACAGAACAATGATGAGTCTGGTAAGAAATTATTGAACATTATATCACTGTAATAAGTTTTAGTAGAAAAGATGTATATTTCAGGGAGGTTGGGAGGTGCTCGGGAGGAATATTACCCTCAGAGGTTCAAGTGGGTGCTTGAACACAGGGAGTTGTAGCTTCCATCTAATT
>JASDQU011402418.1:36956-64237 GCA_032191745.1 Picea mariana | reverse complement strand
GGTTTGATGAGGTCCTTCGAGAGGATGTCATCAAACCAACCACATTCCCCACACAAATATGCTCCTGTCCAATGAATTATTATTCTCCTTGGGGATTAGACCCCTTTGACGTAGATGCTACTAGAGGTTTCACACCTCCTCCCCTAGCACCACGTCGTCTACCTCCACGGTGTCCTCTATCTAGCATTACTGGCACAAACAATTTCAATTTTTAATTAGAAATAAGTTATTAATCAAGTGTTTAATATAGTGGAATGTGTGACGATCCATAGTCGCAAGGTTGAACCCACTCTGATACCATATGTAACGACCCCACCGTTATGACAACCAACGAAATACAATTTTTTTTTTGCGTTAGGATAAATAATCGTCACACATAATTCATAGCAACGCATAACACCATGACATCCTAATTAAAATCATTACAAGCGACACATTATCAAAATCAATAATGACACAAGAAAATGCATTAACATAACCAATAGTGACACCTGATCAACACAAACATACATAGAGACACAATTCCACACATCACAATCAACCAAAACAAATATAATAATGATCAACCATATCTTTGAATGATAAAGAACTACCCGCCCAACCTATCCTGCATTGTTAGGACCTCTAACACATATAAGAAACACTCAAGCCCATGATTCATTTGATTGATTTTTACCATTTAAAGTCTCAGGGATGGCAATTGTTCTGAGGAACAAGGAGGTTTCTAGATCCCACTAATCCAATCACGTCAAAGTCAACTAGATCAAATCAATCAACCTAATCATTAATTATTCAAGTGCAAGGGTCATCATCACCTTATCAATCATACATCAACATTTCTTTCATGGCACATAAGTATTCAAACAAACTCTAGAACAATCGTACATCCACATTAACTCCAAGGTGCAAGAGATTATAAATTTCTAATCAAACATATGTGAATCATTATTCTAAAAGCGCAAGAGGAATCAACTTATTTTTAAATGGAGCAAGAGATTATAAATTCTTAATCAATCATATGTCAACATTCACAAATTTTGTGGCACCACTAAAATACATTTTTAATGACTTATCTTAATTAAGCAATACAGTAGGAATTCAGTACTAGATCTCACATGCATCTACAATGTACCACGCAATCACACTTAACTTTGATACTAGAAGACAAGGTTGCCTTATAAATTCATTAAAAAGTTATGCATCATCACACATGAGCCATAGTAAGATAATTCCCCCATTAACTTACATATTCATAAGTATGGATTGAGGATCATGCTTACTAACTGACATACTTAAGGTCAAGCTCCCAAATTAAGATATTATTGAGAATCAATACAAATGATTAATTAGGTGGGACAACACCTTTTATTCTTTTATTTAAGATGTTTTTGAGAATGGAAATAGTTAACATTTATCAATAGAGAATCCATATAACATAGAGAATCCATTTAACCTTTGAATAGAAATTAGATGTTATAAATGGAAAAGGATGGAACCTTCTATATATTTTGATTGATTTATGATTACATATAATTTAATAATTATTTATAATTACATGACAATTGTTTGAAGATCTTGTGAAGATCTTTCATTGTACAACTATATGCAAATCAAATGATTGATCTCATTGAAGTATGTTAATATTGAATTTAAGATTGGTTGAACTCTTTGCATTTACAAATAAAATCATCAAAATAATAGTAGTCTAACCACAATAACGATTACTTCAACATGACAAAAATTATCTAATTTAATTCGCTATTGTAAGAGAAATCGAATTACGCAATGAACCAATGACCATTGCGCAACTAAGGATTAACCGTTAGTGCTGCGATCAACCCTCAAGGAGAACAGACATAGTTGTATTTCGTGGTCAGTTAAGCTCGGTCTGTAGTCCGGTGATGGTCATGGTAAAAATCAGGGGATAGGGGAGGATACAACGAACAGCAAGGTAATATCTTCCGCTTCTGACAGAGGATACAAGGTAAAAATGCAAGGCGACTTCCTCAACACACATGACAATTATTTTATGTGCAAAACACGGAGGATCTCCAAAGATTGAACGCAATGAGATTCACCAACTCTAGGAAAAATTGCAAGCATAAAAACACATAGGTTTTCCTCATATGATTAAAGTATGGTGAATGCATAAACACTGGACGATTTTCCTCGTAGAAAAACGAAGAGAAACCAAGTTGAATAAAGTATGGTGAATGCATAATCGTTGGGCGATTTTCCTCATAGAAAAACGCAGAGAAACCAAGATGAATAAATTTTGGTGAAAGCATAAACGCTGGGTGATTTTCCTCATAGAAAACGAAGAGAAACCAAGATGAATAAAATATGGTGAAAGAATAAACGTTGGATGACTTTCCTCATAGAAAAACGTAGAGTAACCATGCGGAATAAAATATGGTGAAAGCATAAACGCTGGGCGATTTTCCTCATAGAAAAAAACAGAAAAACCACGATGAATAAATAATGGTAAATAACGCTTGGTGATTTTCCAAAGCATAAACGCTGGACGATTTTCCTCATAGAAAAATGCAGAGAAACCATGATGAATAAAGAATGGTGATTGCATAAAAGTTGGGCGATTTTCCTCATAGAAAAACACAGAGAAACCAAGATGAATAAAGAATGGCGAATACATAAACGCTTGGCAATTTTCCTCATAGAAAAATGCAGAGAAACCAAGATGAACAAAGCATGGTGAACTCTTACTCCAGATTTTTTTATCTAACCCGTCGAAATATAGGTATGATAGAGAACGAATAAAATTCTAGCATCCAACCGAATGACACTTTTTATCATGACAAGAGGGCTTTAGATCTACAACAAATCTTAGATAAAAATTCGATATACAATTTCATAATATTCATATTTTCCTCAACATGGATTAACATAAATATTCACAACACCTTTAAAATAATAAAACAAGATGGAGTACCGTAACCAATAATCTACATTGATGAGGATTGATTATGTCGAAGAACTCCACTCGAACTTGCGCCTTGCTCCTTAGCTTGTCAATCCAAGGACTTCACCGGTACTTCCCAGCCAATCTTAGGGATAGTCTTCTTCCCCCTTATCTCCCCGAGCTGCAAAGGGGCCACACATAAACACAACCAAAATAATCTATCTCCTAGCTCAGCTCCCAAGGTAGAGCCACCAATCTCTCTCAAGCTGGGTATCCCAACTCTCACAAGAAAAACCAATCAAAAATTTTGCAGCATAACTTTACCCATAACCCTGTGTGATCCATTACTCATCTCAACCATTTGTTTTATAGAATTTTACCATAACTCATCCCCACTTGCACAATTAATTTTCTTTTTAATTAAAATAATTTAGAATTATCTCTCCCTTCACTTGTCACCCTTTCCCCAATTTGCACAATTAAATCCACATTTTATTTTAATAAAATTCAATTTCCCTCACCCTTCTTAAAAGCCTTCATTCAATCAATCCTAATTGTTTCTTTATTCCATTTATTTCCAATTAATGACTCACACTTTTCTAAAATTGATTTAAGTTGAAATATGAATCTTCTCCTAGTTAAACTATTGTTTACTAGATTCTAGATTCCTTTTTATGCATATCCAATGCTTTAGATTTATTCCATCATTACCTTAAATTCTAATTTGGTAATTACTTGCACATATGTGTATTAAATCAATCTTTAGATTTATTTTATTTTCCTTGATTTTTTAAATTGATTACTTCATCCCCTCATTATTTAATTTATAAATTTAGTTTTGAGTCTTCTTACTAACTTAGACTTAGGCTTGATTAAATTTTTAATTGAAATGGTTTAGACTCTTATAGGGATTATGATTAATAAATTTAATTTTTAATTAATTAATTAATTAATTAATCTGACACTGCTCAATATTTAACCAAGTTAATTATTCGATCAAGGTTTTCTAGCCCACGTAGATTATTTGACTCAATTTTATTTACGTGACGTTCCCTTCAATACGCACTCTGTACTCCAAGGTACCACTCGCCTTTGATTCAATTTTTAATCACGCGACGTGCCCTTAAAGATGCATTTCTTGCTCCAAGAGTGCCACTCAACTGTGACTGGTTTTGGTAGTTTTACAACCCTTGGAGTCAACACTCCAATCGGGCAACCTTGTGAGAGATTAATGGGTTCTAAGGAATAAGGACCTTGCCTTGTTGCACGCCCCTTAGAATATTCGTGAGCGACTGTCTCAGTCTTCCCTCATGACATTGTGGACCTCTCGAACTAGGTAATCATTAACCTACAACTCGAGCAACAACGTGAGTGCTAGAAGGATCTGTCAGGGATGTTGCCACACCTCTCCCTCAATATCCGGTTTCTGTTCATGGCCTCTTTACTCCTTATGTGAGTTAGATTAGAAATCATTCGTCAACTTGCATTCATTAACGAAACATTGCCAATGATCCATAAACAACATCATAATATAACCGATCATATGTTACATATGTATAAGTGAAATACTCAAACAAATACAATCCACTCATTGACTCAATCTAGAGTACACGGTGGTCCATTGATGCTATCGACATCCTCAATCTATCAAGTTTCCTACACACTCAGGGAAAACTATTCAATAACATCTATCAGTACATAGATATCAAAACAACATAAATCATAATCCATCAACATCACCATAAGAGTTCATAAGAGAAACATACAACCATATACTAAACCTAGATCACTTGCACACAAATGTCCTCAAAGAATAAGTCAAGAACATGTGCTTGCAAGAGTGGGATGTTACATTTTACTATGTCAACACTATAGAATATCTTCTAAGCATTTTTCTAGTAACATCTTTGGGAAATGTCGATATACTAATATCTATTAGAGATGGTAGTGAATAAATATTTTTACTAATAATTTATGGTAAAATCCAATATCAAAATCGATTATTATCATTGGAGATGAATGTAAAATTTTGAACCAAAATATAAAAATAAGAATCTTATAGATTGATCGTATAAATCTTCATTGTGTACAAAATTAATTTCTAAATAATTTCCTACCATTTATTGAATGAATTATTTTATGTTGATTTTAAGGCAGTGAGAGAAAAGAGAGGCATATGATCACCTACGATTGAGTATAGTGGTTTGTATATGATATCTCTTTTTAAATCAAAACAAAAGTGCAAAATCTAAAATGAAATTGTGAATATTAAATGTTAGGGGAGTCCATGTGAATATATAAAAATCAAAACAAAAGTGGGAAAAGCGCAAAATCTAAAATGAAATTGTGAATATTAAATGTTAGGAGAGTCCATGTGAATATATAAAGTGGCTAGAGATGCTTGGATGAGAGATAATATATATGGAGACATGAAACACTAAGTAGGAAGGACAAAAAAAAAATGTGTTAGCTAATGTTAAGCGTATACCACCATATAATGGATAAATAACATGTACGCCCATTATGATATCCTCAAATGGCATGACTGTTGAACTCAATATGTATAGAGTGTGAACTCTACATGTGTGAGTTAATGGAATTGGAATAGGAGTTAGCTAAGTGTACTATCCATATCAATAGGTAACCTTCAATATATTACACGTGAAATATCAATAAGATATGAATTCATTGTAATGAATTTGAAGAGGCCACTAATCAATAAATGAAAAGGAAATCGACTGATGAACACATAGAATCATTACAATTATGTATGGTATACCCAAAATTTGCAGTAAAAAATAACCTTAATCATGAATCATGATATATATATATATATATATAACTTCCTAACATGTTATAAATATCTAACAATTCAAAGTGGAGTGTCAAAAAAAGTAAATTTGATCATTTAAAACATGAGTTTGCATTAACCATTTAAAACATATTGGGTCGTTTGAGAAAATTTAAAGTCAAAATAGTGAGAATCGGGAATTTTGGAGCACACTCTCTCAAAATAATGCATGTGCATTATTAATAACACATACATTCTTTTTAAATCACCCTAGATATATTCTTAAATACCATTAAGTCCCCTCGAAAAAATACAAAGAGAAATGTGAATTTCTTTTAAAAATAATAATACGTTAAAATAAACATGCACACATTATTTTGAATGATGATGAAGATGATTATGATTATTAACCTCCACTAAGACTGAATTGGTATAACGGATCTTAAGAGGGTAAGTGATTACTTGCGATTCTTTAGAAATTTTTTTCTGTTTTCGAAAATCATTAAGATAATCTTTCGAAGATCACCATACTTTTGTTGAGTTAAGAGGTTACGAAAGTTGGTAGTGTGACAAATATTTTGAAAATGAGATCTAATATGGATATAGGTTGGACAATCTAAGAGAAAATGCTTTTCATCTTCAACCTTCTTAGTGTCACAAAGGTGAAACACTCTTTCATCCCATCGCGTTTTAGGAATTGACCAATGCCTAGTTTCACTATGGAGCTCATGAGAATTTGTTCTTATCTTAGCAATGTTTATTTTTTTCTTTACACTTGACAAAACAGATAGATAATTTTGATCTTCTAGATTAGGGTTGATTACATCCTTATAATACCTTAATTTTATTTTTTCCTCTAATTCTTTATCACACCACATTTTCTCCTTAAATTTTGATTTGAATTTTTTTTTAATAGTATCTTTATTCTACAAAATGGTGTCTTACATGATTCCACAATAGTTTATCCAAGACCGGGCATCTTTATGCCATTCTCGCTTGAGTCGATGGTGGTTATGACTAGATTTTGAAGAAATTTTAGGAAGCCTCTTGTCTTCCATGTTGTTTAATTTGTTCTTATACATTAGGTATCTAGTCATATCCATGTTCTCTATGGGGGAGAGGCTTCTTTCTAAGCGGATGGGATAGGGCATATTTCCTTTAATTTTGACATTATAGGTTATAAAATTATTTTGTATTTGCTCTATATTTATCCAGGATTCACGAGAGATAATACATCCCCAGACTTGACATCCATAGAGAATAAAAGGTGTAACAAGAGTCTCAAAGATAAGTTTCTTATTATCCCAACTCCAAATATCAACTGATTTACAATTGTTTTTCAAGCCCATAATAAGATTTTCATCCCCCAATAATCATTTTCTCAATGCTATAATTCAAATTGAGCTTGTGGTGAATATCAATTCCAAGATATTTGTATGAATTCACTTCCTCCAAGTTGTTTTTTTCATATATGAAGGTACCATAAGTCATCTTAATGGACTTAATAATCATGACCTTAGTGTTATCAGTATTAACAATCATACCCATATTGGAGAAAAAATACTTGAAGATTCTTAGTTGGTTTTCAAGATCATGGGGACTCCTTGCCATAAGAATAATATCATTGGAATAAACAAGAACATTGATGACTATACCAGTGAGAGTAGGGTTGACACAACCTGCTTTTTCCAAGCAATCTTCTAACTTGTCAATGTATATGCCAAAAAGGGTACGGGACAAGGGACAAACTTGTTTGACTCCGATATTGAAGTTAATCTCTTTTAACCAACCCTCAGTGTTTTTAAACTTAGTAATAATATTCTCATACATCTTTATTGTAGCATCCCTCAACTCGAGAGGAACTTTTATCTCTTCCAACCTATTGCAAAGGTTTTTCCTGGAAACCATGTCAAAAAAAATTCTAAAGTCAACAAAACAACAAAAAATATTGGTTTTAGCACTGTGAAACTCCTTTGCAATGATCCTAAAGGTAACAAGATGGTCCATAGCTGAATGATATCTCCTAATCCCGACCTAGCCTTTAGATATTTTACCATGAATTTCTAGCCAAAGGCTAATCTTCTTTTCTAAAATAATTACATAAATCTTGTCTAAAATCGAGCTAATCATAATGGTCCTATAATTAGAGTGAATGTTTCTATCCCCATTTTTAAAAATAGGAACAATGAGGCTTTATGTCCAGGTTTTAAGGAAGCCCTGCTTTACTGCTAAATTGAAGATCTTGTGTATCTGAGGGATAAGGATAGGCCCTCTGATTTTAAAAATTTCAGCTTGGTAGCCTTCAATGTCCTTAGCTTTGTCATTTGCAAGCCGCTTGACCCCGAACTCTACGTCATCTAAAGAAAAAAAATATTCCTTTGTAGGGACAATAGGAATGTTGTCGAAGGCATTAGAGAACCCATAAAGACTTTTAAGGTAGGAATTCTAGTCCCTTAAGGGCATCCTATTATTTTCTTTAGTATCGCAATTTAGAATTTGGCTCGAGAACTTCTTAGGATCCAACTTATATAGTTATGAAAGTTGCTCTTGCCTTTTATTGATATAGTACCTTTTTTTTCTTTTAATTAGGGATTTGTACATATTGATCTTATCAAGTTTTAAGGACTCATTAGAAGCATCCCTAATGGTTTTTCTAGAAATTTTACATTTTTTATCATACCAAGGTTTGGTCGTTCTATTATTCTTTTTATATGACACCTCGAAATAGAACTTGTTAATATAAGTAGAAAGGGTAGTTGTAAAATTATGATAGAATTCTTCAATGTTGTCCTTATTGTTATAACCCTAAATTTCTCTACTCATCCATACTTGGCCTTCGCCCTCTTACTTGCAGTTTTTTCCAAAACACTATTGAGTTGCTCTTCTTAAAAAACCAATGTTTAGAAGATGTACGCGCCCTGCACCATTACTTCCCGCATACATACGCTTGATGCACCACTACATCTTGGGTACATACACATGCTGCACCATTACAACCCACGTATACGTGCAAAATTTGCAAGGAATTCATTGAAATTGATGGGATATTGGTAGTTTCCTAACTAATCCACCTACTATAGCCCGTCACCCAACTGAATAACCATCATTTTTTCATATAAAGGAGGTGTTGGGGTCCCATTACATATCTAAGAATAAGAACAGTGAAACTCTTCCCGATTTCACTTCCCCTCCTTGCCCAAGATATTGTTGCCTTTTGTGGGAATTGCCTCAACATTCCCTCATTAACCCCTTCTTCCTCCATTTAACCCATTCACTTCCAAAGAAGAAATCAAAATGTTGAGAGGAAAATTTCATAGAAGGTGCACTTGGATCTTGGTGAAGAGGATCTTAGACCAGGTTTGCAGAACGTCGGTGGCCGACTTAGATTGTAAAGGTATAATCTATGTGTTATTAATAAAATAATTACATTTTCCTATCCCAAATGATGGTGTCTTGAATACTTTTACCGGTTTATGCTTGACATTATAACATCTAACCCTAACTTGTATATGGAATAGTCTGCTTGTAGTTTTCTGTTTGTCAATATTTGGATGCAGGTCAACCTTGGGAGGAGGCGTGTAGTCAACGGAACTTCCAAGCACAAGGAGGTCATTGCTAGACGTGGGATTAGAGGTATAGTTACCCGATCTCCTTTTTCCTTTCTTTATTGATATGAGCTTTTGTATGTTTGGGGTAGTATAAAGAATTAGTTGACTAACGACCAACCCTTTGGATATCAGATATCACATAATCTACGACACTTCTACGTAGCCCATGAATAAAAGTCATTTGGTTGGAGTTTGGCCACTTCATTACTCCATTGAAAAATATTAGGTCTTGAGAGCTCCAGAGCTTAACCAACTCAATACCAAAGAAATTCTCAATTAGGCCTTCAAAGATTCTTTTGTAGCTATTAGATAAAACAAGGTCCTCATCTAGCCATAAAGGATTATTGTTGGAATCAATACTTAAAAGAGTGGCTCGTTTAGTTGTAGTCCTAGCATTAACATCTACTAGTAGGAGGATATTACCTTCAGTTTTCAAACTATAAATATCTTGTTCTAAATTATTATAGGGACAAATGTTATCTAGATTGTTTTTTTCATAAAAAGTAGAATTAATAGGTGCAAAATAGAGAATTTCTATATACATCTTCTCAGCATTGGTGTCTGAAATTTCTATCCAAATGTACTGATTGATAGGGTCAATCTTATGAAGTTGAATGCAAGGAGAAATGTTATTTCTAATATAACAAGCTATGCGTCCTATCCCTCTAAACATTGCATTACATAACAAATTATTATAACTAAAATTTATTTGGAATGCTTTAGTAATTTTTCCATCACACTTTATTGTGAAAGCCAATTTTGGCATTTTTAGATCATTGTAAACAACTACGATTTATTTAGAATATTTTAGTAATTTTTCCATTACAATTTATTGTGAAAACCATTTTTTTGGCATTTTTAGATCATTGGAAACATCTTAAAGACATAAAATGTTTATGTTATGAATCCTTTATTTTTGTAGATAGAAACATTCTCATTTTCAAAATATTTAAAAATATATATTTTAACAAGGAAAAATGTTTTTCCAATATTTCGTAATATTATCACCATTTTTTCCCCTTATTTTCATTTTTTGCATAGTTTTAATCACTGAAAATATCTCAAGGATATATATATATATACATATTTTATACCCTTATGAAATTTTTGTACAAATATTTTTTTTCTTGTTTGAAAAAATAGAAAATTATTTTGACAAATATGATACACTTGTGATGGTTGTAATATTTTATGTATCCAACTAAAATTTAAAATTATCTTTTGGTAATGGTTTTAATCACTTACACTCTACATAGGACCTTTATACTCATTAATGGCTCCTTGAACCACTACATGTTCCATATAGAGGGAATATATTTTCTTTGAGTTGGAAACAAGCACCATTATGATGTGTCTTTCAACATGTATGGATCTCAAGCCCTTTGCCATGGTTTTGTAATGAAACTAAGGGCACTCAATCCTAGGTGAGGATTCTAAGTATCATTTTCTAGGATCAAGTCCTTGAACCAAAAAATAGTACCTTTAAAGGAGATATGTGGTTTCTAATAAGAAAATGAGTGTAGTTAGGCAGTGTTAGAGTCCAAGGATGGGTCTTAAGAAATTTATTCTATTGTCAAGTTGAAATAAAAACTTTTAGGACCCCAGAAGAGGTTTTCTAGGATATATTCCATGAACAAGAGCCAAATAACAATATAATACCTCTAAAGGGGATATTGGGTGTATAATGGTAATATTGGCATTGTTAGTAAGTTATGCACATGAGGGATGGGTCCCAGATATTTTTTCATTGTTGTTGGAGGAAAACAATTAAACTAGTTGCTAAAATGAATCTTTTACAATTAATGAGCTACGAAGAATAGTTAGGACCACCCTGTGTTATGTCTAAAGGGGATATTTCACCTCCAAATGGTATATGGGAACAACTAGGTTGATTTATACTATAGGGATGGATCTCATGGTTATGATTATGACTGGTGGATAAAAATAAGGAACTTAGGAAATTAATAGATCTCTATGGATTATGGATCATGAACATTACTCAAACCAAAACATAATTCCTTGAGAGGGGATGTTTGGACTCCAATTGGAATATGGATGTTATAATGGTGTGTTACACACTAGGGGAATATTATTTGACCTTGAACATTCTTGGGGGAGGAATCTATGTCCCTTAGACCATACTTGAAGCTTCTAAATACAAAGTGCAATGAATAAGGTCACAAACCATAAATAATTTCCTGTTATATAAGATCATCATCATCTAATATTGATATGGGTTCAATTAGGAGGATTTATATAGTAGGGATGGGTCTTTGACATTTGGAAATGGTAAGGGGACAAATCATGGGAATTAGGTACTGAATGGAGATTCTTGAGCTGGTGGGCTATCGTTAAGGCATCGGACTACAAGAAACACTCTTGAAAGAGGATTTTTGGAATACAACTAGGGTATTGGTACAATTAAGAGTTTTTGAAAACCAAATATGGGTCTCATGGATTTGACCATGGGGGGAAGAAAAATAAGGTGCTTAATTTATACATAAACTTATAGGTATTATGGGACATGAAAAAATATTTAAACCACCACACACACCCATTAAAGGGGTTGTTTTGTCCTTAACTTGGATATTTGTATCATTAGGATGATTTTCAAAAATAAGATGAGACATAGGTATTAATTATGACAAAGTGAAGAAATTAAATCCTTTTGGCCTGAGATTAATATTTTTCGGCTATGGCCCATAATATAGACCTCAAACCACAACACAAACATTGGAAATTGAATCTTTGTCATGTTCATGAAATATATGGATCATGGATGGATTTTTCATATATTGATGGGTTTCATAGCATTGACCATGGTAGATAGAGAGAATCATAAGCCTTAGGAATTCTATTAATATTATAGTGCTCATAATCCATTAATGAGGACTTAATGAAACACACAAGTCCTCTACATGGAACCATTGACCTGTAAATGTTATATCAGATTCCTTGAGGAATTAGTTACATTTTTTTAGATTACTTTCATATTTCAAGTTCTCACGTTGCCTAAATTTGTATTGTTTATCATTTATTCCATCCTTCAGGCTACAAAAAATTAGTTTATTAATTATTTTAGTTAGGTAGTTAAATTAAGTGGACCTATTGTAAAACTATGGAGAGGCCTTTCACCGGATCATTAAGATAAACAATCTATTTTGGGTTCTCTCATTTTAGATTTTAGGTCTCATTAGTCTAGGATTATCAATATCCATTGCTGATTTTCTAGATGTAAGGCACCTTGTGCCATATCATTTTTTATCAAATGAGTTAGTCCAATATTTCTCTAACACCCTTCCACATAGGTCTCTCTTTATTAACATCTTCAACACTCTATGTATCTACAAAGGAGATCACTTTTCCTATATCATTACAAATCCATTTTCACTCATAGCACTCATAACCATATACCTTATATCTTCCTCCTTTTTGTAATTTCAATCTCCTCCACAATTGATCATCATTGATCGATTTCACTTTAACCACAAATTTCATTACAACAAGCGACCCTCTCTAGACATTACTCAAATTATAGATTAAGATTGATTAAAGTCCCACATTTGACAAAGAATGATAATGTGGAAGCTCAAAGCACATATATATATCTAATATTGGATACCACTTCCCCAACCCTAATCAATCCTCCTATGTTGCTACATCAAGCTTATTTTTCTCCACATTCTTTCTAAGATGTGCTCTCCTTGTAAATTGCATCATCATAACATCACATTGGATGGAACTCGCCTATTATTTTAACAAAAATACATTTTGGTCTTTCTACTGTGGCATGTGACCTTAATAACTAAAGGATGATAGTAACATTTTTCCACACATAATTAGAGTAGATATATTCTATGGGAAGTCATGCTTCACTCAACAACTACTTTTTAGTAACAAATTATCATACATGCCATGTTGTGTCTAGATTAATATTTTGATCAATGATTAAGTGCTAATATTGCATTGAATTTATTATATTGTGCATGATATATATATATTTTAACTCTTTCCCTAACTCCATTCCTCTAACCTACACCTCCACTAATTCATCCATAATGTATCCATGGAGCCCATATGCAATTTGAAATATAGATTACCCTATTGACAATCTTCATCATTCCACCTATAACATTCCCATATAATTGTAAATGTGGAGGAACTTTATAATTTAATCCTACCTATAGTTGTTGCAATTTTCCCATCCCTCTATTTATTATGATTATCCTTATCAATGATGTGATGTGATGGTCCCTCTATGATCTTTCTATTTATCTCAATGTTATACCCTCCACTAGAGAAATGCTTGGTATAATATTCCAAATCATGGATTGAAATCACAAATTCCTCACCTATGCATTTCTAGTTGACACAAATCCTAGGAAACATGCCTCCCTCAACCACCCATAATGTTACTCTTACTTTCCTTCTCTTTGATTTCTATTTCTGTAACATCCCTCTCTTGTGAGCACATGTGGTTGACTTATTCTTTGAAGAAACTTACGTGCAAGTGATCCGGTTTTAGTACATGGTTATTTTTTTTCGCTTATGGATTCTTATGATGATGTTGTTGGTTTTGATATAATGTTATTTGATATATATGTATTGATATATGCTATTGATGAGTTTCCTTGAGTTTGTAGGACACTTGAGTATTTCATTTATGCATATGTGACATATGATCGATTATAGTATGAATTTGTATATGGATCATTGACAGTGTTTTGTTGATGGATGCAAGTTGATGAATGCTTGCTAATCTAAATCACATAAGGAGTAAAGGGGCCATGAACATAGACCATATATTGATAGAGAGGTGTGGCAGAGTCTCTGTCACAACCTAGTAGCACTCCCTCTATGGCTCAAAATGTAGGTTAACGATTACCTAGTTTGAGAGGCCGATGATGTCGTGAGGGCAGTCTGAGACAATCGTTCACAAAGATTTCTAAAGGGAACACAATAAGGAATAGTCCTTATTCCTTATAATCCCTTAGTCTCTCACAAGTTTTCCCAAGTGGAGTACTCACTCCAAGGGTTGGAAAACTACCAAAACCAACAAAAGTCGAGTGTCACCCTTGGACCACATGAGTGAGTCTTGAGGGGCACTTCACGTAATTTAAAAAGAAATTTGAGTCAACAAATTTAGGTGGCATAGAAAACAATAAATTAATTTGACATTGTCGGATTTAAAATAAATAATTAATGAGTAAATTATTAATTATAAATCCCTATAAGAGTCTAAGCCTTTTCAAAAAAAATTAATTAAGCCTAAGTATAAATTTTGTAAATAGGATAAACTGAAATTAATAACTAAATCAAAATAGGAATGAGGTAAATCAATTTAAGAAATTAAGAAAAATGAAATAAGTCCAAAGAATTAATATAATACACATCTATGCAGAAAATAACAAATTGCAATTTAAAATAAGAAAGGAATAAAGCATAAAGGTGTATGCATAGAATGGTATCTAGAGTCTAGTTAACACTAGTCTAACTAGAACGGGACTCATATTTTAACTCAACTCAAATTTAGTAAGGCGTTAGTCATTAAATGGGAATATGGGGAATAAAGAGGTAACTAGGAGTGAATTAAGGAGTGTTTCTAGAAAGTGTGACGGAATTTTAATTTTAATTAAATTATAATATGCAAATACTTGTGCAACTTGGGAGAGGGTGAAAAGTGTAAGGGTAAAATAATTCTAAATTATTTAATTAAAAAGGAAATTAATTGTGCGAGTGGGGAGGTGTCATTGAGAAAATTCTATAAAACAAATGGTCGAGATGAGAAATGGATCACATTGGTTATGGGTAAAGTGATGCTGCAAAAGTTTTGATTGAGTTTTACTTGTGAGAGTTGGGATACCCATCTTGAGGGAGACTGGTGGCTCTACCTTGTAAGGCAAGCTGGGAGCTAAAGGATTTTTGGTTGTGTATGTATGTGGCCCCTTTGTAGCTCTCGGGGATAAGGGGGAAGAAGAGTACCCATAGTGTTGGCTGAGAGGTACCGGTGAAGTCTCAATGATTAGCAAGTGAGATATCAGAAAGAGCGTCCGTTGCGAAGATGATCTCCAGGTCTATCTTCATCGTCGGTTACAATATTTTTCTAAGATTGAAATTTTATTATGATTTAATTTGTATAGTGAGTTCTTGTAAATTCATCATAAACTGATTGTAATTGTAAACTTGAATTTGACCAGTCCTTGATAGTTTTTAATGAAACCTAGAAGATGAATTTCTGATAATTGTTGTTATCTTGATTTGTCAAAATGATTTAATGGTTGCTAGTGATTGCTTACCAGAGTTTTTATTTAGATTATTATTATATGGATGCCATTAACACATAAATGTCTCATATTCATATTGAAGGAGATCATGTATTATATTTAGTGGTGCGTAGGCAAGATCTAGGAGAATGAGTAACCCCTGCGACTACTCTCTCGAACCTTAAATTTCTGAGATTAAGAATTCTATATAGTGTTGTCGAATTTAAACTTGGGTTCCATTCCTTAGGCATTTGTTGAGTCGAGGTGATATTTTCATAGTGCTTTGGTATTGTGTCCTCTCATTACTTAGTCCCTTGGAAAATCCGGGCCTGCTTATCGTGCCCTTCTTGCTCCTTTCCTGGACAAAATTTGAATTGCTTCAACACCATTCCTTGCCTTTTCCCTTGACGAAGTTCATTTCCCGAGTGCTCCTTCCTTGATTTTTCCCTTGAAAGAATTTGTTTCCTGAGTGCACCTTCCTTGCTCTTTTTCTTGACAGAATTCGAATGTCTTGGTGCACCATTATTGCTCTCTTTTTCTTGAAAGAATCTGAGGGGCTTAGTGCACCATTCTTGCTCTCTTTTCGTGACAAAATTCGAATGGATTAGTGCGCCATTATTTCTCTTTATCTTGACAGAATTTGAATGGATTATTTCGCCATTCTTTCTCTCTTTTTCTTGACAGAATCTGATTGGCTTAGTGCGACATTCTTTCTCTCTCTTTTTTTGACAGATTCAAATGGCTTAATAAGCCATTCTTTATCTCGTGTTATTGACAAAATCCGAGTGGCTTAGTGCGCCATTTTTTCTCTCTTGTTCTTTATAGAAATCCAATGGTTTAGTGCGCCCTTCTTTCTCTTTTTCCTTGACAGAATTTGATTGGCTTATTATGCCATTCTTTCTCTTTTCCTTGACACAAATTGGGTTCACCTAGCTCGCCCCTCTCCCATAGCGATTTTGCCCAGCCTCTCTGTGTATTATTCCAGCTTTGCAAGGACCTCTCTTGTAGCGTTTTCGCCCAACATTTTGTGTATTCTCCAAACGATTTTAATAAGTTATATCCTGAGGCATATTTAACACAGAGACCTTTTCCAGTGAGTGTGATGAGATTCTCCTGTAGTGAAACTCCTTGAGAGATTTGTTGTCAGCGAATTAATTGAGCTCTCCTTGTAGCATGTTACTTCATAAATTTTACCTAGAAGCAAATTAATGTCAATCCCTTATTACACTCATTGCTCTGATGTGATGGTTCATTCTTAACCTGTGAGCTAGATTTTGATCCTTATGTAAGGCTTTCGGTTGACCTCCCTTTTTCTTAATGAATTTGTAAAGATAACATAGGCATTGCTTGTTTTAGTGGGGTCTTCCTTGGGTTCCTTAATGGATTTACAAGCCAACATAGAGTCCTTACCTTTACTTTTGATAGGACTTGATATACATACCACTTAGATAGAGATGGAGACCTATCGATCCTTGTTTAAGAAAATTGATGCAGTCCTGAAGTTCTCATGTTTTATTAAAAAGGAGATTGGGTCCTTCCTTTAAAAACTTTAATATGGATTTTTAATTAGCCTGGAAGTTCGCATGTATTGTTAAAAGAAGATGGGGTCCTTCCCTTACAACTAATATGGATTTTAAAATTATCCTGGAGTTCTCCTACATTGCTTTAAATAAGATTTGTGCTTCCTTTTAATTTTAAACTAGAGTTTTGGGTAATCTCTGAGTCCTTTCTCACGTATGATTGATTTAGTCACTAGATTACTCACACGCCTTGAAATTAATGTTGATTTATGATTAATTAAGTAATTATATTACTCACGCGCCTTTAAATAATGTTGATGTATGATTAATTAAGTAATTAGATTACACGCGTGCCTTGAAAATAATGTTGATGCATGATTAATTAAGTAATTAGATTACTTGTGCGCCATGAAATTAATGTTGATGTATGATTGATAAAGTAATTAGATTA
This sequence comes from Picea mariana, assembly GCA_032191745.1. Taxonomy (NCBI): domain Eukaryota; kingdom Viridiplantae; phylum Streptophyta; class Pinopsida; order Pinales; family Pinaceae; genus Picea; species Picea mariana. The sequence continues at coordinate 46,684 of JASDQU011402418.1, read as the reverse complement.
CTCTTGCACCATGCAAATCAAGTTGTTGATTACTCTTGTGCCATGAAAATAAAGTTGATGATTACTCTTGCACCATGAAATTAATTTGATGTATGAAAATCATAGTTGGAATATCATTGGAATAATCCATAGGTGGTAAATGCATCTTCTAAATTGATGTATGTTGTAGTAGAATTTTATTCTGTGCCATGAATAATTGATGATTAAGATTGATTGATTGATCTATTTGAATTTCGGCTTGATTGGATTATTGGGATTTAGACACCTCCTCGTAAATGGTATAAATCAATTGGATGAATCCTGGGCTTGAGCATTTCTTATGTGTCCTGGAGGTCCTAACCATGCAGGATAGGTTGGGAGTGTAGTTATTTAAATCTATAGTGACATGGTTGATCGGTTATTTGTAATTGCTTCAGTTGATTGTGATGCATTGATTTGCATCGCTAATTTTGGTTATGTGTTGATCATGTGTTGCTATTATTTTATGTGTATGTGATTGGTCATGTGTCACAAACATTCATGTCGATGCGTTGGTTATGTGTCTTTATGGATTATGAATTTGTGTTATTTGTTATATACGTATTGATGTGTTGATTTTGTGGCACTATTAATGTGTTGATTGGTGTAGTTATTAATTAAGATGACGTGACGCTTGTATTGATATTAAATTGTGGTGACGATTTTAATTTCCTAATGCAAAAAAAAATAAAAAATTATTTTACCTATTGTACATCATTGTTGTTGTCGTAATGAAGGGGCCATTACATATGGTATCAGAGTGGGTTCAACCCTGCAACATGGGATCATTATGCCTTTCAATGTATTAAACACCTTATTAATAACTTATCGCTAATTAAAATTGAAATGTGTCTATGCAGGTAATCATGGTCAGAGGATGATGTGGAGGTAGACGGCGTGGTTCTAGGGGAAGAGGTGTGATGCCTCAAGTAGAATCCACGCCTGAAGGGTCTAACCCCTAAGGAGAAGAACAATTCATTGGACAAGAGACGATTGTTGTGGGGGATGTGGTTGGTCTAATGAGGTCCTTTCAGAGGATGTCAGAGGCCTTGATTAGCTGACTAGATAGAGATGAGGCTAGGGCGCATGTACCCAATGAGGGTTCACAATGCGCTGTAGCTGGAAGTGGTAGCATTCAGAGAGAACTCTAGAAGGTTAAGTTTCCCAAGTTCATGGGTGCCACGGACGACTTAGTCGTCGAGGCATGGTTGGAGAACATGGAAATGTGCTTCGCAATTCATGACTACACCTCCAACATAGAGGTCCACATGGTGGTCTTTCAAATGAAGGGAAGTGTTTTTTTATGGTGGAAGACGATCCTACCTCAACTAAACATGGTCGTTGAGGGCATGTCATGGGAACTAATCAAGGAGAATTTTCAGGAGAGTTAATTGTTAGAGGAATTGATTGAATGCCAACTCAATGAATTAAACACCTTACAATAGTTTTGTCATACGGTGCCTGAGTATGAGAACAGATTCATGAAGTTTCTTAGGTATGTTCCACATTTGAACACCGATAAGATAAAGGTCAACAAGTTTGTGTTCGGACTTAAATTCAACATTCGTGTGAAGGTGAGGATACTAATGCCTTAGATGTTGCATGATGCAGTCCAAAAGAACCTCATAGCTGAGGAAGAGCTGACCAACAGGGGTCAGGGCATGACTCCTACAAGACCGACTGGACATGATACATCAGATGTGCAACAACATCATGCACCATCCAAAAATACAACAGGGTATCAAGATACATCAAGAGGATCTCCATTCAAGACACCACAATGAACGAATCCTCATCAGAGGAATCCCTACAAAGTACCACCACATCAACAACAACATCGCTCATAGTAGTAGTTTAGGCCTGTTCAAAAGAATAGACTAGGATCTCAGGATGGGAGGCCAACAAATTCTACTTTTGGGACCATGAGTACTAAGCCGAAGACTGGATGTTGGACATGTGGAGAGTCACATTACCAACAAGACTATCTCATTGAGAATGCTAGAGTAGCCAGATCCACAAGACACACTATAGTTGGATATTTGGGAAAGGCTCACATGATTCATGCCGCGGCGAATAACCTTTAGTCCAAGCACCAATCCACTGTGCTCGAGACGTTAGGTACCATCACCGACCAAACTTTTAGTATTTTTATAGATCCAGGTGCTACAAAGAGATTTATTTCTAGTGCAGCGTTGAAAAGAATTAAGGTAACTGAAGTTGAGCAGGATGAGTTTAGGTACATACAAATGGATTCAAGTGCCAAACAGAAGATTGGAGGAAGAGTTACATACTGCAGAATTAACTTGGAAGATTTTGTAACGAAGGAAAACCTATATGTCATGATCTTACGATATTATGACATCGTGATCAGTATGGACTGGTTGGAATCACATGATGCGATACTCAACTGTAAGACGAAATGGTTGAGTTTGGCCAATGATGAGGGACATAGAAGAGTGATCATAGGAAGAAATGAGGGAGTCCCCTTGAGATTCATTTCTTCCCTACAACTGCAAGAGAGCATGCACAAAGGATGTAATTTATATGCAATCTTAACTCTAAATGAAAGGGGCGAGGTAGAAGGATTAGAAAAACTTCCAGTAGTATGAGAGTTTGCTGACGTGTTTCCAGAGTAGTTACCAGGTTTTCCACCTAAAAGAGATTCGGAGTTCACAATCGACTTGAAACCTAGAATTGAACCAATAGCAAGAACGCCTTATCGGATGTCAATGCCTGAGTTACAGGAGTTGAAAATGCAATTGAAGGAGTTGTTGTACTTGTGATTTATACGTCCAACTGTGTCAAATTGGGGTGCGCCTGTTATTATCATAAGAAAGAAGGATGGGTCATGGAAAATTTGTATTGACTACCGTCAATAGAACAAGGCGACGATCAAGAACCAATATCTGTTGCCAAGAATAGACGATTTCTTTGATCAAATGAAAGGTGAAATAGTGTTTTCAAAGATCAACTTGAGATTAGAATATCACCAGTTATGAATTAAAGAGGAATATATTCCTAATACCACATTCAAGACGAGGTTCATACACTACAAGTTTATCGTTTTTCCTTTTGGACTGACAAACGCCCTAGGGGTATTCATGAGCTTGATGAATGGGGTGTTCCACAAATACTTGGAAAAGTTTGTTCAAGTATTCATTGATGACATAATGAAATATTCAGGGATGAAAGAAGAACATGACGAACATTTAAACTTAGTACTACAGTGTTTACAAGAAAACAAATTATATGAGAAACTTTCAAAATGTTCTTTCTACCAAACATATATTCATTACTTGGGGCACATTATATCCGAAAAAGGCATTGTTTTTTATCCAGCAATGGTAGAGGATATTATGGAATGGATTGCATGGAAAAACATACCAGAAGTACACAACTTTATGGGTTTAGCAAGATATTATCGATGGTTCATTGAAAGTTTTTTGAAGATAGAAAATCCAATCACGGAATTACGAAAGAAAAACAAGAAGTTTGTATGGACCTAGAAGTGTGCAGAATCATTGCAAAGGATCAATGAGTTGTTGATGACAACATCGATACTAAAAGTCCTAGACATGGACAAGGAATTATTTGTATGCGCAAACGCATCCAAGGAAATTTTAGGCGGAGTTTTGATGCAAGACGGTCGAGTGATCACTTACATTTCAAGGAAATTGAGAAAGCATGAGGAGAAATACACAACTCATGACTTGGAGTTGTTGGCCATTGTGTATTCCTTGAGGGTTTGGAGACACTATCTGATTGGACGAAAATTCGAACTAAAGATAGATCACTGTGGACTGCAACACATATTTACATAGAGTGACTTGAACGCACAACAAAGGAGTTGGTCAGAATATAATTTTGAGATTAGTTACATAAAATGAACAATGAGTAGAGTTGTAGATGCGTTGAGTCGGAGACCACACATATTCTCTGTGATACCCTTTCAGATGAATCTTCGAGAAAATATTCTAACTATATAGTTCGATGATGACTGGTATAAAAAGGTTAAGGAAAATATCAGACAAGACACCATGATGGTACCAAGGTTTGAAGGTTCTACATTGGATAATGATAGATTGATGAGGTATAATAACATGATTTACATATGGCCTAACAAAGAATTGAGAAATTTAATCTTAAGCGAAGCTCATAGAGAAGTATACATGGTTCATCCGGGAGTCACGAAGATGAGGGTACACCTTAATCCTTTATTCTTCTAGAAATGAATGAAAGCAGACATAGTTAGCTACATGGCGAGGTGTCTGGAATGTCAGCAAGTGAAAGTTGATAATAGACATCCGGTAGGATTACTACAACGACATGTTATTTCGATATCGAAGTGGGAGGTCATTTTGATGGACTTTATTGTTGGATTTCCACTGATGACAAGGAGACACAACTCGATTTTCATGGTAGTTGACACTCTGGTGAAGAGTGCACATTTTGTTCCTATGTGTACAATGTATCATGCACTAGAAGTAGCTAGAGTTTTTATCAATGAGATTGTGAGGTTACACGACGTTCCAAAAATGATCATATCCGATAGAGGATTGATGTTTACAAGAAATTTTTGGACCATTTTCCAAGAGGCTTTGGGGACACAACTGAACCTTAGTACAACGTATCACCCTGAGACAGACATGAATACCAAAATAACAAACCAAATTTTGGAAGATATGTTGCGTATGTATGTGATGGACCAAAAAAAGTGTTGGGAAGAGCTCTTTCCGTTGGTAGAGTTTTTATACAACAACAACTATCAAAACACCATTAAGATGGCACCATTTGTGTTTCTTTACGAGCGACCATGTTGGACGACATTGAGCTGGGATTGACTTGAGGATAGGGTCCTAGTAGGACCAGAAGCAATCCAAGAAATGGAAGAACAAATGAAAATGATAATAGAAAGTATTAAAGAAGCGCAAGATCAACAAAAGAGTTATGCTGATGCACATTGTGTTGACCACAATTATGAAGTTGGTGATCGCGTTTTCTTGTGCGTGAAACCACAAAAAAGTTCTCTCAAGTTTGGAAAGGGTGCTAAAATATCTCCTAGGTTTGTGGGACCTTTCAAAGTTGTGGGAAAGAAGGGACCCATGGCCTATCGACTAGCCTTTCCTAATTCTATGAGGCGTATGCATGACGTTTTTCATGTATCTATTTTGCGACATTATGTTAGTAATCCTACACATGTGATTGGCATGCGTTATTTGCAGGTGTCAGATGAGGGTGTACTCATGATAGGGCCAATCTGCATTATGGACCATCCCATTCGATAGCTATGATAGGTTATACATATATACCTTTTCACATACTTTTATTACTGCATTTTATATACTGTACAACTTTGGGATGAAGTTTAAAACAAGAGGGGCTATATATAACATCCCTCTCTTGTGAGAACATGTTTTTGACTTATTCTTTGAGGACACTTGCATGCAAGTGATCCGATTTTAGTACACAGTTATTTGTTTCTCTTATGAATTCTTATGATGATGTTGATGGTTGTGATATAATTTTATTTGATATATATGTATTGACAAATGCTATTGATGAGTTTCCCTAAGTGTGTAGGACACTTGACGGATTGTGGATGTCGAGGGCATCGATGGAACTCCTTGGACTCTAGATTGAGTCAGTGGGTGGATTGTATTTGTTTGAGGGCTTCCTTTGAATTTTAAAATAATGTTTTGGGTCATCTCTGAGTCCTTGTTGACATATGATTGATTTAGTCACTAGATTACTCACTCGCCTTGAAATTAATGTTGATTTATGATTAATTGAGTAATTATATTACTCACACGCCTTGAAATAACTTTGATGTATGATTAATTAAGTAATTATATTACTGGCGGGCCTTGAAAATAATGTTGATGTATGATTAATTAAGTAATTAAATTACTTGCGCGCCATGAAGTTAATGTTGATGTATGATTGATAAAGTAATTAGCTTACTATTGTGCCATGAAAATAAAGTTGTTGATTACTCTTGCACCATGAAATTACTTTGATGATTGCTCTTGCACCATGAAATTACTTTCATGTATGACAATTGTAGTTGTACTATCATAGGAATAATCCATAGGTGGTAAATGTGTCTTCTAAATTTGTGTATGTTGTAGTAGAATGTTCTGCCACACCATGAATAATTGATGATTAATATTGATTGATTTATCTAGTTGAATTTAGGATTGATTGGATTAGTGAGATTTAGATGCCTCCTCGTTCCTTAGAGTAGTCGCTAGTCCTGAGACCTTAAATGGTCAAAATCAATCAGATGTATCCAGGGCTTCAGCATTGCTTATGTGTCCTAGAAATCCTAACCATGCATGATAGGTTGGGCGGGTAGTTCTTTAAATGTGCAGTGACATGGTTGATCAATTATTTGTAGTTTCTTCAGTTGATCGTGATGCGTTGATTTGCATCGCTAATTTTTGTTATGTGTTGATCATGTGTCACTATTCTTTTATGTGTATGTGATTGGTCATGTGTCACTAACATTCATGACAATGTGTTGGTTATGTGTCTTTATGGATTATGACTTTTTGTTATTTGTTATATACATATTTATGTGTTGATTTTGTGCCACTATTAATGCGTTGATTGGTGTAGTTATTAATTAAGATGATGTGACACTTGTGTTGATATTAAATTGTGTTGACTATTTTAATTCTCTAATGAAAAAAATAATATAATAAAAATATTTTACCTTTTGTACATCGTCGTTGTTGTCTTAATGGAGGGGATGTTACAATTTCTCCCAATCTCCAAAAATCATGTTTATCTATCTCCCTCACCCATGAATTCTTTGACAACCCCCACACCCTAGTGTACATTCTCCAATAATTTTTTTCCTTAAATTTTGGTGGAAAATGCTTATTTACATTATGTAGTAATCTTACAATCATAAACAATACCTCTTCAGCAACAACCATACCTGCATATTTTTCTAGTAATATATTTTTCTGCATTTGATCGAGTTTCTCCCTAACTAATCCATGGCATCCCAAATACTTCTATTGCCTTTTATTTTTTTCGGTTGAGTATCCAAAACAAATGAAAGTGTAGACTACAATGAAACTTAGGTTCTTGAAGATAAGTGTGGTTTTTTTATAAGAAGATAATTTTATTTAACTATAATTTCTCTTTTCTGGGCCTAGAGTTTGATTATTGAGCATGCTATTGTTTGGATAAGAATTCCTTTACTGTAGTTTTGATATATTTAATCTTGGGTAATACAAAACTTAGAATTTATTGGTAGGTGGATTTGTTCAAGGACTAGTTTTATTGAATCCTTACAGGTTTTGAAATGGTAATGCTTCATATGAGGGGAATTCATTATGATTTTATCTACATTCCTTGTTACTAAGGTTTGGTTCAACATAAAATTTGACCTATGTGGTTGTTTATCCATTCTAGTTTAATTTTGTTTCACTTAGTACCTTTTTTTTGTGAAATAGTAATATTGATCATATATATTTGCAAATGAGAGAAAATTGTTCTTTCTACTAAATGTAATGGCTTTCATAATCTTGTAAAAAATATTATTAATGATGATAAATACATTCCTCAAAGGATCCTATTCCCCTTTTGATAAATGACTCCACCTCATACATATCCTTTAACTAATTTTGAATCACTGCATTCTCATGCAATACAAATACTCACTATCTCCCTCATAGAAGTCATACACAAGTAAATTCACACCACCACTCCTACTATCCACTTGTAAACATGTACATGTCTGCCAAAATATCGTTACCAAATGCAAGTGGAGCTTCTAGAGTCATGGATCTATAGTCTCACCACCTATTTCAAACTGTATCTGAGGATGATTAAATCTCAACATCTTCCACTCACAAAATACTATCTCAATGATGTGGCCCTAACATGGTGAAAATCCCACTTCGAACTTGAGGTAGAGAACTGTCCCAATTTCAGTCCTGAGTGCATTAGACTTTGGATGCATTTTTGTAATCCCTTTGAAGGTGATTTTACCCTTTGGGGTACCTACAATATTTAATCTGCCAATTTTTGTAAGTATGCCAAACTCTCTCTCAAACCATCCAACACTATATAGAGATCTTAACCAAACCTTGGTTTCAACTCCACATCACTACTATGGAAAAGGTACTCATCCTTAAATTCAATATTTGGTTTTTAGCTACTTTTTACCACAAAATTTCCTTATTTGATATTCCTACACTAGATAAGGCTTTTATTCTATGTATATCTCTAGATGAAATCTATCTCACCAAACCCATTCCCCTTATTATGATACTCCATTTATATCTCCTTCACATATTGATCAATGGTTCCAAAACCACAATATCTCTTCCCACTCCTCTATAGGTTTTTAGGTACTTCAACAATGATCCCCCACTCACACCTGACACCCCCAATCTATTAATCATTCTCCTCAAATTTATAACTCAACCAACCCTAAGGTACTATTGTCTTGTGCCACTTGTCCACTAGCTTCATGCACTACCCAATACCTATATGTTCGACATCATCGACATACCTATAACAAACCACCACCCAAGTTGAACACCTAGATACAACTTTTAAACCATAGACTATCCCTTGACGTATCCACTTCTCTCCTTCGACTCTTACCACTACTGACCCTAGTATCATGTTGTTTCATGCCTATACTTTACCACCTACCTCCTTTTTCAAATCCATCTAGATAGCCTCTAATAGTAATACTAGGAAAGACACTAATGTTGTTTGGTTCTTCAATGTTGATCCCATATCCATGTTATATATCCCTTGAATTCTCTTACCAAAAACTACGACCAATGTTAATATCGATGTAGAAGGTCTCCCAACTTGTTATGGTGCTAGGACTTATCTAAAAGACCCTATTATTGATTTTGACATAAAGGGAGGCATAAATGTAAAAGGTATGTTTAACATTCTCCCATCATTAGGTAGCTAATCCTTCTAGATGATAGGTGACTAAAGTGATTTTTTCTCATTGTGGAAGCTCTAATTAATTGGTGAAATAGGAGGATAATGCCTAGAGCCATTCACCAACCTATTCACCATAAAAAACACTAGTAAATTGAGAAAGAATCATTTTAGGGTCTCAAATCAAAGTAAGTGGTGAAGGATTGGACTTATTAGACTTTGGATCTTCCACTTCCATAGCAATATCATTGATCACTTTATCATGTTTCTAAAGTAGTTCAATATGTTGTTGAATGAATTATTCCTATTGCTGAAAGAATAGAATTTGTGCTTCTACAAATGATGTGTTTTTTATGGGAGAGAATATTGAATGTGCCATGTTTACAAGAAGAGACACAATGCGACTCTATGTAGAGATATTTTCATGCACAAGATGAAGAGAGAGTTTCACCCTCATTTACCTTTGCTAGAGACGAAAAAGAAAAATGTAAACTAGAGGGAGTTGGTGCCTATCAATGGCTATAGAATCCCAACAAATAAGGGAAGGAGACGATCCCTTGTTATAGCTACAAAATCATTCTCTAATACAAATTGATACAAAATGAGAGAAGAAAATTGAAAATTAACTTAATATTCATAACTTAAAAACTTACCACTACATAAGTAAAGACCTTTTCCTTATAGGAAAAACCTAATACAAAATGGGAGTTGGATATGTCTTCCTCTTTTATATATATATATATATATATATATATATATATATATATATATATATATATATAATTCAA
>JASDQU011402418.1:6277-31459 GCA_032191745.1 Picea mariana | reverse complement strand
CGTAGCCCAACATTTGGGTGAACCACGTAAATTGCTGTGTCTTTGTTGCTTGCATTTTTATTGTTTGTCTTATTGGTAATTGTTGTTTCCGCATTAACAATTATAACATTTTCTATTTATAGTCACCATAGCCACGTCCCAACAATTGTAGTGGTAAATCCTTCAACATATATTATTGTTTCCTTACTCTCTCAGGGTGAGGTTCTATATGTTATGATGTATTTCCCATTCAATACTATGTGGAATTCCTCATATGATCACACCATTGCACGTTCTATTGAGCGAAATGCGCAGTTCTCGACATTTTAGTTCCTTTTTATTATGGATGTCTTCATCTCTCGTTGTTAGTAATATTTTATACAAAATGGGTCTTGATTGACATATTACCACAAAACTAATCTTGTTCATAGGGATTCAGTGATGAAGAGACATCCTAGATTACCCATGTTCTTGTTGTTGTGGCAATAGCAGACGCTAAATAGTTTGTTGAAATAAATTTTCACTTATGTTTTGTCATATCATTTCTGCTAAACAGTTCATTGAAATGAGCTTCATTGTAGCTTTAGTTAGTGGTATTTTTTTTTTAACTCTCAAGTACAAACGATTCTAGTTATTTAAAAATCAAAGAGATTCAAGATACTCAAAAAGAAATAGTTGTTGAAACAATCCAGTTTCGTTTTTTATTTTCTATTGTAAATTTAAAATATCCTATGCAAAGTTAAAATTAAAGCAAAACCTATGTAGAGTTCGAATTTCTAAACCCAAGACTCGTTAAAACAAATCTTGTGTAGAGTTCGCAAATCTGACCCCTAGACTCATTAACACTAATCCCTGAATTCTATGCTACACCCTTAAAAGGGTATACGATAGATGATTCTAGTAAGTTGGATTTCACAAAAACGTGTACACTAGATGATTCTAGTAAGTTGGATTTCAGATATGAACAAATATGTGCATCTACTATGTAGAAACTTGAGCAGGTATAAATATTATAACAAATACATAGATCATTCCATGTAAAACTTCATTCAATGTAAAAATTTATAATAACTCATATTTTTTTGTTTTTCAATTATTTTATTATTTTGTGGTTAGAAAAGCTAGTTAAGGTGGCTAATCAAGAAAAATAATGCCAGAATCTTAAGAAATTTGTTGAGAAAATAATTCAGAGTTCATCATCCATTATTTCAAAATTAAAATCCATAAGTTTGCTAGAATTATAATTAATAGACTTACTTTAGCAAAATTCAATATTAGAATAGTTTAAAGTTTGTAGATTGATTAATTTCTAGTTTGTAAATGTTCATGTAAAGCTTCTTGGGAAGATTTTCGACACTACTAGATATTTTAATGCTTATGAACATAATTAATTAAAACACCCCAGAAATATTTAGACCTTGGGCTTGGTAAAAATTTAGAGATCCAAATTCAAAAGGTAGAGTTTGATATAAATAAAGTATAATGGTTGGTTCCAAACTCCTTTTCATTTTCTTTGAGTTAGATTTTACTAACTTTTTATAGACAAATTGATCTAGATTAATTTCGGCATGAAATGAGAGCGGAGATATAACATAGAAATATTCAGAGATATTGCAAGAGAGATAACAATATAACAGAGATATAGAAGAAATATAAAAAGAGTCACAGATATACAGTAATACACGATTTCTATTAATGAAATAAATGTACAGAGACTGTAANGATTACAATGAGGCTCTAGAGGCCTTTTTACAATAAACGGGAATTCCAAAAGTTCTAGACATCCAAAAAACTAACCCTAGGAGATGAAGTGCCAAAAGCCATGTGGGCCCCATTTGGGTAAGTGAGTACATCAACTTCCCGGGGTCGTATCTTTTGCATACGATCTCTGTTTTAGGCATGTGATAGCTTGTTGGAAAGGTATTGTTGAGGAGATTCATTTTGGGGGCTAAATTATGCCTTCAGCTATCACTGAGAACCTCTATCTTGAAAAACCTTCATTTGGACCCTCAAAATGGCCCCGGAAGTTAAAACCTGCTAAAAATAGTAAATTGACAAAATCGCTAGAAAACTATTTTGAGCCATTTGGAAAAGGTGGGTGGCCACCGATATCTACCTAGATCACAAATACTTTAAAACCTTTTAATATTACACTTAATATTATGTAGATCAAAATGTCTCTATCATGGATTACCTTGATTGCTTCTGGTTTACCTTCAGTGCTTCTCGTTTAAATAGGCAATTATGGCGCCTCCCATCGAAGGTGTATGGTAGATATGGAAAATATGGCACAAATGTAAATCTAATAATGTAAGTCTTTAAAATGCTAGAAAGTTATGAACATGAGATCTCATTCATTGATTTGGAAGGACGAGGAAGAATATGCTAGACTCTTCAATTGATAACCATAAGATTAGAATTTGTGGTTAAAAGATCATTAAATGTGTCCATTTCCAATAGGTATATGCCTTTCAACCTAATAAATGTTTAATAAAATTAAGCATATTTATATAAATGTTTAATAAAAATAGGTACAAAACTTAGATTTTTTATTATAATAATTTTAAAATATTTATTTAAAATATTTTTTAGAGTTAATTTTTTTTTATTATTATTAACCAATTTTGTTTTAATTTTTTTATTGATATACATTTCATTTTAATTTTAAATTTATTAAATATTGAAAATAACAAATAAAACAACTAACAACTAATATGTAAAAGATCCTAAGATAAAATATATATAATCTCTATTGCTAAAAACTAATGTATTTTGTTTTAATTTTTTTATTAATATACATTTCATTTTAATTTTAAATTTATTAAATATTAAAAATAACAAATAAAATAACTAATATGTAAAAGATCCTAAGATAAAATATGTATAATCTCTATTGCCAAAAACTAATGTGAGATATATGTCACATTATTTTAATAATATAACACTTCAACTAAAGTTTAGTTTTAATTTTTTTATTAATATACATTTCATTTTAATTTTAAATTTATTAAATATTGAAAATAACAAATAAAACAACTAATATGTAAAAGATCATAAGATAAAATATGTATAATCTTTATTGCTAATAACTAATGTGAGATATATATGTCACATTATTTTAATAATAAAACACTTCAACTAAAGTTTAGTTTTAATTTTTTTATTAATATACAATTTATTAAATATTGAAAATAACAAATAAAACAACTAATATGTAAAAGATCCTAAGATAAAATATGTATAATCTCTATTGCTAAAAACTGATGTGAGATATATATGTAACATTATTTTAATAATAAAACACTTCAACTAAAGTTTAGTTTTAATTTTTTAATTAATATACATTTCATTTTAATTTTAAATTTATTAAATATTGAAAATAACAAATAAAACAACTAATATGTAAAAGATCCTAAGATAAAATATGTATAATCTGTATTGCTAAAAACTAATATAAAATATATATATGTCACATTATTTTAATAATAAAACACTTCAACTAAAGTTTAGTTTTAATTTTTTTATTAATATACATTTCATTTTAATTTTAAATTTATTAAATATTGAAAATAACAAATAAAACAACTAATATGTAAAATATTCTAAGATAAAATATGTATAATCTAAAACAACTAATATGTAAAATATTCTAAGATAAAATATGTATAATCTCTATTGCTAAAAACTAATTTATTAAATATTGAAAATAACAAATAAAACAACTAATATGTAAAAGATTCTAAGATAAAATATGTATATATGTATAATCTCTATTGCTAAAAACTAATGTAAGATATATATGTCACATTATTTTAATAATAAAACACTTCAACTGAAGTTTAGTTTTAATTTTTTTATTAATATACATTTCATTTTAATTTTAAATTTATTAAATATTAAAAATAACAAATAAAACAATTAATATGTAAAAGATCCTAAGATAAAATATGTATAATCTCTATTGCTAAAAACTAATGTGAGATATATATGTCACATTATTTTAATAATAAAACATTTCAACTAAAGTTTAGTTTTAATTTTTTTATTAATATACATTTCATTTTAATTTTAAATTTATTAAATATTAAAAATAATAAATAAAACAACTAATATGTAAAAGATCCTTAGAGAAAATATGTATAATCTCTATTGCTTAAAACTAATGTGAGATATATATGTCACATTATTTTAATAATAAAACACTTCAACTAAAGTTTAATAGTATAACAAGAAAAGCAATCGAATATTAAAATATGTTTAGACGTTTTCCTTCTAATGTGAGATATATATGTCACATTATTTTAATAATAAAACACTTCAACTAAAGTTTAATAGTATAACAAGAAAAGCAATCGAATATTAAAATATGTTTAGACGTTTTATTGAAGGAAAGACAATACATGATGTCCATTGGTATTAATTATTTATTGGAGATGAAAGGAAGAAGATGGTTGTAACTACGCATACCAACATATGAAACAAACAAAATAACCCTTGGCCTAGCCTCATTCCATCTTACATTTTATTGAAAATGCAATTCTGGAAAATTATCAGATGGGTAGTGTTTTGTTAATTCATTGGGCGGCAATTCTTTCGGATCTCTCCCCTAGATCCAGTGAAAGGTTCAATGTTTTCCATTCTCACCATAGACTCCATAAAGCGTTGGAAAAAATTATCCTCATTTACAGCAAACGCAGTAACCAAGGCCGTGGTGGTGGTGGATATTTGATCAACTTGGCCGTTTTTGTTGCCATACAACTCTTGGTGGGTGATCAAAAGTCCCCTGGAGCTCTGCAAGTCTGTGAAATATTGGTTGTCAAATTTAGAAGGGATGAAAAAGTCCAATGGAGACAATATGTTATCTCCCTTGGATTTAGGGCATCTGGATCTCAATTCAGCGGAATAACTCTTCTCGAGATTAGTAGTAGTAGTCGTGTAGAGCCTCTACCGAAAGCTTGTACACCGAGACTGGACGATGGTCTGTCCGCCTGCATTGAAATATTATAGAATCAACCATTCGAAGCAATTGGAATTATGAATTGATAATAGTAGTAATAACTGAAGGTAAACCAGAAGCACTGATTCAAAGAGACAATCCATAATAGAGAGATGAGGAAAACCGGACAAAGGGTAATAACGGAAGGTGTAGTCCCAAAACAAGATGATGGAACTAAGAAGCAACAAAGTTACATTCCTTTTAGATCTGAAGTACCAGAGCCTAATATGGAGAATTCATTATCACCAACACCAACATAAGGAGTCACAAATAGTGTTGATAAATCTAGAAAAACAAAAAAATGGCTAGCAATCACAAACTTACCATTGATCTAAACAAACGAGCTAATGAAAAGGATCTATGGGAAGATAGGGATAAAACATGGGAGTTTTCTAAAAAATAGATCTGGAAATTCAAAATTCCAAGCTACGACATAAATTCAAGAAAGATGCAGAATTTCATGTAGATGATTTTTTTTTGAGTCATCTTCTGACATGTTTCCCAAGTAAAGGGTGAAGAATTTGGAAAGTCCATTTAAAACCCACTTACAGAATGAGCCAAATTAAGTGACATCAAGGTTGTTTCCCAAAAATGTGAACCATTTGGGAGTTACAAATGAATATTTGAAGGGGGATTTTTCATATTTTGTGAATTTATGTTTCCAAAATAATGCCTAGTCATGGTTGAGTTCCCACCTCATCAGTTCAACATGTCCTTGGTCATGGGAACTAGTACATGAAGTTTGAGTGAGTTGTTGTGAGAGACTATGAGTTGGATCATGTTTTTTTAAAATCAAAAGGATATTATTAAGAGTTAAGGATATGTTCCTAAGATAGAGGATCTTTCCCCTATGATATAGGATTTTTTTGTCTGCTCATTGAATAAAAATAGAATGTAATTCCTATCTTATATCCAAGTATATCAAATTGTAATCAAATATGGAACTATGTTTTAGGATATGAGATCCAATTTTGAACCTACTCTTTATGTTTAAAAACATAATTACATGAGAGGGTCGAGGTTCAATATTGGTGGTGCTAAAGGAAACATATTGATATGAAATTGTAAAGTTGGAAACTACAACATTTTTCACTCAATGAACAAACATTCTAATGGGTAGACTACTTTATTTTATGTATTTGATTTATTCTATCTTATTTGAATGCATTTGAAACTTCTTTCAAAGCATTGGTTTATCGTGTTCCATTTTTAATTTCAGAAAATAATTTTCTATTAAAATGATCTATTTCAAGAGTTGCATTTCGGTGATTCCTCCATGTTTCTAAATATTATTTGGAACCTAAAATTCTTATTTACAAATGAACAGATTGTTAACTTGTAGTTTCTTTTTCATATGCTTTGTTTCTATTTATCTAACTGGTCAGAATGAATGCCTTTGACTAAGTTGAATGTTGTGGAAAATTGATTCAAAAAGTGCAATTAGATCTATTTTTGTACAACCTAAACACTGTCTGATCCTCAAACCAATCTATAAACTCAATCTTAATATACAAAAAAACATTGAAATAATTGAGGTGCCCTTGCTTTCCCCTTAGCCGTCAAGGACAAATTTAGGGATAATGGCTACCAACTCCAAGAATTTTCAATAAAAACATATAATTACCCTGACCATAATTTTACAATCAAAATAGATGCAATGTAATTAGTTCTTTAAAAAGGGAAAAAATTGGCTCATCTAAAAAAGTTGAGTAATCCACTTCACATGGTATACACATATATGTCATTGTCATTTTCATTGGAATGATTCAGCTCTGAATTTGCATTCACTATGTGTGCATCCAACTTCGCCCACCTCATGGTACTTGATATTGAATCAATGCTCTAGATTACCGTTAAAGAGATTGAACCCTGTGGGAGAGGGAGGAGGATACGATGTAACTTCATTCATGGATAGTATACTATGAAGTGCCATAAAAATCTATGTTGTTTATAGAGAGTTTGGTTGGAGTATAAACAAAAGAGTGTTGAGGAAAATGTATGAAGAACCTTACTCAAGCATTTTCAGATCTTCCTGGGCTAAGGAAAGATAGTTGGGAATGTTACTCGAGGTGTATATCCTTAAAATAAAAGAAACACTCACTCAATCCACAGGTATTAAGTATAAGAGACCAAGACTGGTTTTTTATGTATTGTATGTAACTGTGCATAGAAATAAACTAAGTAGAAATTACATGGGTATATACATGGAGATACAAACAAGATATAAAACAAATCATCAAAACACATATGTGATATTGAAATCACAAGTCTATTTTTTATATTGATTTCATTATGAGATACAAAGCCGAATTCTCCTTACAAACCCTTACGAGGGTAGGGACCAAAGTCGGATTTAGAAGACTCCAATGGGAACCATACAAAAAGGCTCTGAAAACAAAATAAAACTGAAGTGAAAGATATAGATCATCTTGCCACAAAATGTTGTCACTTGACTCTACAAAATATTCTTTATCAACCACGAAATTTAATTCATAAACAAACAACAACGCATAGACTACTAAAAATAAATCATACACCTTTAAAACAAGCTGCTGAAATATATGATTCATTTTTTAGTCCTGCTACCTTCCATAAGACCTTGATGTCATCAAGATGGTTAAGCCTTCTAGTAAACTCAGAATGAATGAAAATTTAAAGTATCTCACCAGTATAGACCAAACCTTATGGCTGAAGTTCTCCTTCTATTATCTTCTTCCCTTGTCTTTTCATTTGATTGAGATTTTATGTTTTTTCAATAAGTTATGGTAGTTCAACTACCTTTCTTTAGTTAATCTTAATTAGCTTAACTAATTATTTGAGAAAAATAATTAATAATATATATAAATAAGGGTCTAATTAAATAATAACTAAATAGGTGGGACCCCTTGTGACCCCTTTTTCAATTTCATTTTAATAGTCATAAAAAAATGAAGTATAAAATCCCAAGTATTTGATTCAAACATCCTCCTTTTAACTCCCATTCTCATATTAATGATCAAATATTTAAATATCAACAAAATATAACATGACTATATCCAAAAATGGAATTGTATTCATGATATCCAAAACATTGTCTAAACATGTATCTGTTATCCAAAACATTGTCCAAATAAAAAGACTCTCCTAAACATAAAATAACATTAATAAACATTAAAACCATATTTACTGTGAGAGGCATTTGGCCTCTTTTCATTGCTGCCCTCTTTTGATATTGTTGTTGCATCCTTAGGCTGATTGGAACCTTGAGGGTGGATCTCGCTGATGACATGGGATAAATTGTCTTTGAGACGAAGACGAGAGGACACAGATTCAGAGGAATCGTTGGATGATTTGGAGGGACTGGCCACTCCTTTTCCTTTATCTGGCTCTGGCTTGGGAACATTATTTTTTATCGTTTTACTTGCATAAGAATACTGTACGGGTGAGATAACATGATCAACTTGGGAATTTGGATTTATTGGCGGTGGAGGAGGGTGTAATGGAAAATACATAGTAGGCCAACCATGGTAATGAGCTACAGGTTGATGAACAATCTCTTTCTAACCATCATTGGTAGGTGGTTCTGGCTGCATAGAAACGTGAGGGGGAACACAGATACCAGAAATGTTTTGATGTGGCTAAGGAAGGGAGGCCTCTCAGGTTAGGGCTGGAGAATCCCATGGCCAGCTATCTTGAAGAACCCATCTTGAAAGAGCTGATTTAGTTTCTGTGGATCAACATCAAAATGTATCTGAAACAATGGCTTTCTCTCATCTCTTTGCCAATTTCCTCTGCCTCTATTAGAACCTCTATTAACACATATGTCATTGCTGGTTCTGCTAAATAAAATCATCCTGAACCAATATTCCAAACATGTTATGAAAACCTCTTAACAACCCATGCAATAATACTCTACCTAAATAAAATCAAAAGGTTGGATCTATCATTTACCACAAAAGCACATGCAATCCATCCATCAATACTTTTAAACTCAACAATCAATTGTTGTTTAAACAAGGAGTGATAGGGATATTGAGAATATGAGGGGTTTTATAATGAGCGTAAAATTGTAGCATGGATGGGAAGTGACCAACAAATAATGTTCAAGAAAATGTAGAAGTAACAGAAAATGTATCCATATCCAAAAATTCTAATACATGTTATGAGCTAGTCTCTAATTTTGTTATTAATCCTTCCTCTTTAAAAAAAAAAATGAAATTCATAATAATAGAAAAGGGAATGTTTTAAATGTATTTGGGAAGGCGATGAGCATATAATGAGAAAAAAGTGAGAGCATGGAAGGGAAAAGGACGATTATTGTTTTATTATATGCAATAGTATTTATTAAAAAATCATCATCACCATCATTTGCCAAAAATATTTTATGTTCAATAACTCAAATCCAACACACAATTGTTTTCATATTATCCAATATAAAACCCCAAGAAAGTTCTAGGACTGTCAAACTATACAACCTTAATTTCCCCTTCCATTTCTTTTTATCAACATAATTTTTATAAAATACTGTTAGTAGATTTTTTCCAACAATTAAAGCCATACTACATCAATCATGCATGGGAGGATGAGAACACCACATAAATCCATCATCACAACTTTAATACTTGGTGCATAAACAAACTGGTTTCAAAACCCCATGTGAAACTGGTACTCATCATTTATTTTAACATCATACAACTTCAAAATCGACAAAACCCCTATGGATATATAACAAATGAGCCAAGACATAACACAAATAACCAATCTTCCCACTGTCGGGTCATACCTCAAGACCACTGTCTGAATCTCTTAATTTCCATACACCAGATAAAAGAACTGAGGTCTGGGCACACAAAAAGGAGAGACATACATTAGGGGTTTGCAAAAAAAAATAAAAAAAACATTTAGCCATCTCTTATCACAACAAACTTTCCATAAACCTCTCATGGTGGCTGCAAGGAAAATACACATGTTTATTCACAAACAATTGAAATGTAATTTGAAGGAGTTATAATTCTTCCAAAGACTGGGTAATGACGTTAAGCAAAACAACTGTCCTTTTCTTTCACATAGAAAAAGAAACCCTTGAATTTTAATCACTAGAGATGAGTGAAACCAAAAAAATTTGCCATAATTATTTGCAACAATCACAACACAGAAGCACCATCCATTATGGACGCATCACAATCACATAACCCAATAAAAAGTAATTTCGACCATTATCTCAACTTGAAACATTTAAATGCCAACAAGGAAGAATCTCCACTTAAATGCAATTTTCACAGTCGTGATACCCACATACATTCATCTAAACTTTGGAAAGCAAACACAAGACTAGATTTATTAACCATTCTTAACCTTCAATTCCTCATGGTGAAATAGAATAATCTATTATACTTAATCAATATTTCAAGTAGTAATTAAGTGAAATTGAGTATAAGGATAACACATGTGGATTAATAATAACCACAAGAGCATAAGCACAATCCTAGTAATAGATAGAGATATTTTCTAACTATCATTAGTAACTTGCCAAAGTCGGGTTCATTAATGTCAAGCATCAATTATTCAATGACTCAAAACTTCTATAACCTCGTACACTCTTAATGTAGCTCAACTATGTAACTCAATAATATGAAATATCTTAATTGAGCAATATATAAGAATTCTAATTCTAAAGTACCTATCCGAAAAGAAGACCAAAATTTTATTTAAGCAACATGTAAAGATTCAAAGCTAATTTACATATCCATTTACAAAGAACTAAGAACTAGAGAAGACCAAAATCATATTTAAGCAATGTATTAGGATTCCAAAATCACATTTAAGCAATGTATTAGGATTTCAATACTACTTAAATATCCAGCTATAAGGAACCATAAGAGGATCCAATATTTTTTAAACAATACATAAAGGTCTCAATGCTAACTTACTTATCCATTTAAAAGAACCATAAAAGATTAGAAATCAATTCATGTTATACCAATAAGGTTGAAACATATATTTGTTTATTAAGCTATGTTTTAAATGGTGGAATGATCTTACATGGAGGGGAGGGCACCTTTGCATTAAGTTTAGGCCACCAAAATCACATAAATCCCTTCACTACACTTCCTTAAGAGTCATCAACCAGTCACTTAAGGATCTGAACCTAGGTGATAAGGTTAACGCTCAATCCTCCCAATCAATTACAATAACAAAAACTCAATTTGTCATACCCTTGTTGTAGTTAAACATTGCGTTTTGCCCAATGTTAAATACAAGAATAATTAAATTCAAATAGCAGCTAACAAAACTGGGTAAAATTATTAGAAATATAATTTAATATAAGTAAATCATAAAATGATTACAAGGATAATAAGGGTAGCACATTGTATTAAAAACAATTAATGAGAACTGGGAAAGAGGAGATTTGTGTAGAAATATGGTGAAAGCACGATTTCTCCGTGACTCAAAATGTTAAAGTCTATCAGTGATTGAAGGAGAGGCAAACCCTGATCCGATGTCCTTACTAATTCTACGGTGAGCCTAACTGGAAAGTTCACTAGATCGCTCTGCTGGGAAAAAAAATTCCGACGCCTTTAGAATAAAAGTCAGAGGAAGGAACTTGATTTCTTTAACGTTGTGACTAAAGGAAAAACTCATAACCGCAAGTATGACAAGAGTGAAGAATAATCTGGGTTTCGTCTAAAAAGAGTATAAAAACAAATGGATTCCAAGGATAAAAGTTTTCCTCTCGGGTCTCTGTGCAGAGTGTAGAGTTTTTCTTCCAACACAGTCAATTTATGCCAAACTCCGATTACGAGCCAAATAATAGCATACAATCGACGTAGCGACCAGTGCCCAAGTGCCAATCCCATGAGCCAGCTCAACACATACCCTCAACATCAACTCAACACATGGGGCGCTAAGGGGAGAACCCACGATTCAAGAGTTTTCACTCTACAATAACCACACAAAATTGTGATTCGGATTAGTATAAATTTGACAACACCTAAAGAATTAAAATTGAAAAGTAAGTCCAAATAAACAGAACATCTAAGAAATCCGTTCTCAAACATGTAGAATGGCTTCAAAATTACCAAAAAATAAAATTCAAAGATGTTAAAAAAAAACTCTACAACAACCCAACGAATATCAGTTCCAGCACTGGCATCGTCGGTTATGAAATTAAGTTTAAAAGGTTCAACAATTAAGTAGTGACCCAAAAAGTAGATTCCAACAAATACATTAACCTGCAACAAATTGATAAAAATATGAGTTTATGCACGAGCCAATAACCTCTGTAACGACCTCACGAATTTCTCAACTCGGAAATGTGGATAAGTTTGTTGCATACCATAAAAATCTCCCTAAATTTTGGATCTCGAAAACAAAATAGGGCAATAAACAAAAGAATGTTCGAATTTGCTAAGAGGTGGAATGAATTAATAGCGCCCAATGGACAACTTTGAATTCCATTTTGTAAATTTAAATTCACTTGCATAAATAGAGTAGCATCTAAAACACGGCGAGAATAAGATTTCCCAAATTCCATTTTGCCTAAAATTGGCAGCGTTAAAGATATCCAACTATAAATTGATTGACGACATTCAAATGAAACTCTAATTTGATAATGTCTTTTAAATTAATAATGAATTACAAATTCATTTCCGGAAAGAAAATAAAAATGGGATGTTCAAGTCACGAATTTCATACTCAGAAAATTTAAATAATGGAAGCAATTCCCAGAAATGCAATGTCTTGAATCATACATTAGAATTTCTAAATTTAGAATCTATGATTAAATTTGGCAGTGAAAACATAATTTTTCTAGGAATTCTGACCTAAAAATGAATGGTAGCAAACCCAAGAGATTTAAACAATATTACTTCATAAATATTCAGCGAAATTATTATATAAAATCAGAATTACAACTGTTTTAAAAAATGGAATTTTAAACATTCAATCTACCAAAACAAAATCTTCCTACATTAACAACTTCAGAAATAAATATCGGAACCGATGAAGATAGAAAGTAGATGATGTCCGTCAACCACTTGCGCTGCTTCTTACTCCATCTTTCTAATCATAGAGACTTCAACGGTACCTCCCAGCCAATGTTAGGGGTACTCTTCTTCCCATTTAGCCCCAAAGGGGCCACACACAAAAACCAGAAATACTATAGCTCCAAGTTTTCTTCGCAAGGAAGAGCTACCACTCTATCTTCAAACTTGGTCTCCCAACTCTCACAAGTAAAACACAGTCCGAAAATTATTTTGGCAGCATAACTTTACCAATAACAAGTGTGATCCATTTCCCATCTACATTATTTGCTTTATAGAATTTTCCTCACTAACACATGTCCACATGCCCAATTAATTAACTTTTTAATTAAATAAATTAGGATTATTCACCCTCACACTTGTCACACTCTCCCCAACTAGCACAAGTAATTACAAATTTTATTTTAATTAAAAAGTCAAATTCTCTCACATTCCCCAATGTGTTCCTAATTTCTCTTTTAGTTGTCTCTTTATTCGTCAGATTCTCATTTAATAGGTGTCTACTAACTAGATCTTAGTTAGAGTTTAATTAGGAGTCTTCTTCTAGTTAGACTAGTGGTAGCTAGACTCTAAATACCATCCTATGTGTACACTTATTCTCTCATATTTGATTTATTTCTTATTTTAAATTCTTTTTTTATTAATTTCATGCATACATGTGCACTATATCTTATTTTTAGATTTCCTCACTATTTTATTTCTTAATTTGATTTATGTTATTTCTTTTAATTTAATTGATAAATTTAATTTACTCCCCTAACTAAACATAGAATTAGGCTTAGTATTTGAATTAGGATTTGACTTTTATTGGGATTTATAATTAATAGATTCACCCTTTAATTAATTAGTTAAATCTGACAAGGTCTAAAGATTTCAATGTTTTCTAGGCCATCTAGATTTATTGACTCAAGTTTTTGATTATGTGGCTTGCCCTTCAAGATGCACCTCCCTGCTCCAAGGGTTCCACTCGTCTTTGACTTGTTTTGGTAGTTTGTGCAACCCTTTGAGTCAACACTCCACTCGGTCGATCTTGTGAGAGAGTAAGGGATTCTAAGGAATAAAGAATATGCCTTATTGCATGCCCATTAGAAATGTTCATGAGTGACTGTCTCAATCCGCTCTCATGATATTTTGGACCTCTCGAATTAGGTAATCGTTAAATTACCATTCGAGCCATGGCGGGAGTGCTAGTAGGCTGTGACAGGGATGCTGCCACACCTCTCCTTCAATATCTGAATTCTCTGCATGTCCCATTTACTCCTTATGTGATTCAGATTAGCAAGCATCATCAACCTACATCCATTGAAAAAACATTGTCACTGATCTATATACATAATCATACTAAATCAATCATATGTCACATATCCGTAAAATGAAATACTCAAATAAAATACAATCCACTCCCTAACTCAATCTAGAGTCCAAGGAGGTCCATTGATGCCATCAACATCCATAATTTTTCATGTGTCCTTCACACTGATCTGAAAAGATCTTTTACACGACTATGGTTTAGTTATTATGCATGTGTTTATTAAGCAATTTAGGAAGATGAATGAAAGAAGAATAAGTATAGAAGAATCATAATAGCCATATACACATATGCAGAACTAAAATAAAACATAAAATACAACAAACCATAACACCAATGTGATAACAAATTTCTACAATCTTGCTTACGTCTTTTGGCCTTTGTCTCAGTGGGTGAGGATTTATTATTTATGTTAAAATATCAATAAGTAAATCATAAAAGTGCCAAAAGGCTAAAAACTTGATCTGATCTTGTTCTACTAGATCTCTAGAACCCAACAGAAGAAACAACAGTCAAATCGGATGATCGGAGCTCCCAGAAATGGACCGCAAAGGTGTGCTCATCAACAACTTCTCTGCATAAAAATGGATTTGGATTGGAAAATAGTCATCATAAACCTTCTCTGAATATCCTCTGATGGCCTCAAGAAGGTCTGGTTTATATAGATCTGAAGTTGGTAACCATCTCCCAACTCCTCCCTAAGATCTGGCCTCAAAAATGGCCAAATATCCCCCAAAAAGGGCCAAAAAATCTAATAACACCTGAATAAAAACAATAAAATCACTCTAATAAAGTAAAAACCCACTTCTATAGTAATATAGGGTGAAAACCCCTTTTGGCTGGCCCCTGGTCCTATGAGCATGCACCATATGGCCTAGCGTTAGCTGTATGCATTGTCCCCCTAGTCTTTGGCCAACCGACCTCGGCACTTGGTTGCATTGAAAACCATGAGGCCTTGTCCGAGAGCTACATGTGCCAATTGGTTGGATAAGCCCCTGATATAAAGTCTAAGGTTAAGCACCTTGGTCGGCAGGCTAGCCTGACTGATCGGGTGCTAACCCATATAAATGCGCCAATAAACAAGGTAGTCACACTGGGTCACATGGCAAGGTTTTCAGAACTGAAGGCTAAGTCTGCAACTGTTTAACCACACCATGGCTTGTTGTTTGGCCGATGGTCATGTGGAGGCATGTAACCGAGGTTGGGGGATATACCCCAGCCCTAACCTTTATCCACCCGAAACCTTTGGAAAACTTAAATAATAAAATGGCGCTATGGTTTGTAAGTACCACCCATGGGCAACCTAGCTAGCCTAGCCCTGCGAAGGCTTAGCCAGTACAGAGGTCCATTGTTCAAACCTTTTTGCGTCCAAAATTTTTCCCACAAAAATTTACCAACCAGCCAATAAATGGGTGCCACGTCGTAGCCCATGTTTGGGAAACATGGCACCTTTCTATTCGTCCAAAAATACCACACCATCAAACAATAAATTCCTAGTGACCATGTTAGCAACCACTTCCATGTCAACACACCTGCCACGTGTCTGTACCTACCACAAAGGTCTATGGGCGTGCCATGTGTCACTCTTCCAATGGTGAGATGTGTCACCCCTAGATTGGTTAACATGTCCTGTCCATGTCAGTGTTTGTACACCCAATCATCTTGTGACGTGTCACCTCTAGACACTGCCAACTATTCCTGCCATGTCAGTTGTATGACCGTACGACCTTTATAGTCAGCTACCACGTGGAACTGTACAGACTGTACAATCATCAATTTCTTTTGCCTATTTGGAAAAATGAACAGATCACCATAAATTGAGAATACAATGTTTGTTTGAGGCCATTCAAGTTGCGTTGGGTTCATATTGACGAGACCTACGCACATGTTTAATTTTTAAGTCATTCAAAGAACTTTTGATTTTTAGGCCTTTCTAAGCCCCATCAAGCTCCTGGATCTAATTCTAGATCACACCTCACCACTAAAGGACCTTTTGGTCCCCAAAAGATTACTGACCAATCATCAAGATCGGGTTAAGCCACCTGACTTGTTCTCTGTCTCTGAACTATGTCTTGTGCATATGTCTCATCAAGATCAATTGTAACCCAATCATGACAACTGACAACATATTGTTAGCCATTTGTACCTTGTCACATATTACTGAAGACACTATCATCCATGTATTCAACATTACTAATGATAGCATAAAAATATTACTGCAAATGAGATGATATGTTTGTAATATTTGCATGACATAAGCTTATCTTGAAGAAAATTGTTATTGATTTTCCATTCTATAATCATATATGTTCTTTCTTAAGATCGATTACTTTATTTGAAACAATTATAGGTGTGTTTCTTGCTTGAGCTTCCTTATTTAATTGTTCCATAGTTTGAAGAATTTTATTTTCCTTTACATGATGAGCATGAACAACATATTCTTGACCTGCTTTGGTTAAGTGATATTGATTCTTTGTCATGTAGAAGGTTTCTTTACAATCATACATGTATGGACTACTTAAGACCATTCCAAATTCACTTAGTGACACTACATCACATGTTACTTCGTCCACATAGTTAGATGAAATTGCAAATTTTAATGTGCACTGCTTTGTTATATGCATTTAATGATTGTTTCTTATCCATTTAAGTGTGTAAGGCTTATGATGCATATGTGTTTTTAACCCAAATTGGTTAACCAATTTCTCATAAATTAAGTTATATAGATATTCAATATCTATCAATGTGTTAACCTTAGTGTGCTTGATGATGACCCTGATGTGAAACAAGTTACTTCTACAATCTAATCCATCACCAACTTTACCTATCATACCAACCAATGAGACGTTAGATTCATCACCTGAATTCAATCCCAAATCTGTGGGTCATGTTGCTGTTGCAACTGTTTTCCTCCCTTTCTTTTCCTTGAACCACTTTGGCCTCTTATCGGAATGCAATTTCCAACATTGGTCGTCATCATGCCCCTCTTTCTTGAAATGCTTGCAAGAGGGCTTCTCTTCCTTTCTCTTCATTGCATTTTCCTTCTTTCCATGCCACTTCTTTTTTTCCTCTTTCCTTGAAGACAATTCATCCGATACACCAACACTTGTTTTCCCTGCTTCAATGTATGTTTCTTGAACATAAATCTCATCAAGATTAGTTGTTCCAAACATGAATACAATATTTCGAATATCTGTAGATAAACCTCCTATATACTTCATGAGAGTTTCTTGGGTATGTAAAAGAATATCTAACATCAATGCCATTTTACGAAAGCCATCTGTGTATTCTTGCATTGTTTTTCCTATTCTTAGTTTTAAATCTTTCGATTCAATTAACGCTTTTTCTTTATAACCCAAATGATAGAATTTCTTTCTAAGTGCAGAAATAAAACTTTTCCATGATGGAAATAAATTACCCACTTGTTGTGTTCCATTTTGCAACTTGGTTTTCCACTAAATGAGTGATGTGCCTGCAAGTCTCAATGATGCCAACTTGATTTGTATGGCCTCATCCTTGATCTATTGCACACTGCAATAAACATCCATCTGTATGACCCAATTTTCAAGTCTCTATGCATTAACTTCACCATCATACATGAGTAATTCAAATTTTACATCAAGTTTTAATAAAGGCATTTCATTGTTATGTTTATGGACATGTTTCTTTGCATTGGATTTAGAACTTGAAATTGAAGAAGAAGGAGAAGAAGAAGATGAATATGGAGGTGAAGGATGAATTTGAGGAGGATCCTCTCCTTCTTCATCTTTTCCATTTGAATATTCACCAAGAACTGGTCTCTTTCGTTCCAAGTAATCCTCATACAAAACCTTCATCATCTCTGACATAGCAAAGAATTTTTTTCGAAATTCTTTCTCATCCCAAGAAAGTCCCTCTTTCAATGCGATCCTCTCACTTTGAGAAGCTATCTTTCTCAATCCAATCAATGGATTTTCTTCAACAAGATCGCCTTCACCACGATGTAGATTTTCCCTGGTTAACATGAAAAACTCAAATCCAAATGTCAATTAGCTCTGATATCACTTGATCTGAAAAGATGTTTTACACGATTATTCTTTATTTCAGTTCTTCATATGTGTATATGGTTGTTCTGATTCTTCTACACTTCTTTCTCTTTCATTCAACTTTCTAAATTGGTTAATAAACACATGCATAATAACTCAACCATAGTCGTGTAAAATATCTTTTTGGATCACACACTCAGGTAAACTCGTCAATAGCATCTTCAACACATATATATCGAAAACAATAAGTCACACAATATCATCTTCATCATGTATAATCCATAATCAAAACAAAATCACCATGTACCAGAACCGAATCACTTGCACGCAAGTGTCCTCAAAGAATAAGTCAATAACATGTGCTCAGTATAGAAGGATGCTACATATACCTCCATAACATGAACTAATCACAGCCACAAAAAATACACAGTGGAGATACGAGATTACAAAACATAACCAGGGATCAATACAATGTGGATCTATGTGACAATACTTATATTAACATTCACAAATGATCTCCATCTCATCCCGGGAAAAAAACCTAACAAAGTGAGCACCCAATCCAAGGTTTTTGTCCAGATCTTGATGCAGTATGAATATAACCATGTGAATATATGGTTTGATGTCAAGCATGGTAGAAACCACTTGATTATCGGTCATTGATGTAAACCTTTAACAAGTGCGATGGAAATCACCAATGATGTCAATGATTCCCAAGGTACCCTAGTACACTCTAGCAAATGTGAATAAATGAGCTAAGGTCGAACATTCATGGAATCATCCCATCAGAGGTTAATGATGTAAACCTACTGTCGAAAGTGAGGAGGCCTACCATTGAGGCATGCAGGTCTCAAGGTACTAACTGGTTTATATGACTAATTCCTGGATAATGTGATGAATTCGACATGAACAAACTAGTCGAAGGAGGGCCTTGATGTATCTCCCATAATCGACATGAAACTAGAAAAGGAAATTGATGTTATATGGTGAATCAAATGAGTATGTATTGACACAGAAAATGGAAACTGGTAATACTATAGATGGATTGTTTGAAGTGAAACTTCCTTTGAACATGATGAGGCACGACAACTGACTTGGAAGCATTGACTCGACGAGTACCAAGAACCTAATGCGACGCCAATAAGAGAACTTTTCGACTAGAAAGAAAAAGTAGGGCAACACATGGAATTGGTATGACTCAGAGACAAGTAGATTAACCAACTATAATATGAGACACAAACAGGTGCCATAGTTAAGGGTGACAATAGCTCCCACAAAGGATTCCAAAAACCTTGACCCACTTCCTTCAATTTCCCCCCCATCCAGATAGATGAGTACTTATTTCTTTTTAACAAGATTGAGAAGCATAAAACATTCTTAGTATATCTCATCCTTCAGATGAGCCCCTTGACATATGTTTAGCGAACCCGAGGAAGGGGTCCCAGATGGTTCCTGGATATTGGACTCACATAGGTCCTTCAATGCATAGTTTTACGAGCCCAAAGAATGCAAAATAAATGGATTTAATGTTTAGAGAGTCTGAAAAGAACTTAAAGACAACTCCATGGATGAATTTTTCATAAATTTAGTCTCCCATGCTCGAAAAAAGTGTAAAAAAATATAGGGATGACTTTTTCTAGTCATGATTGATTAGAGTAGTCTTTTTTCGTAATTAATATCGTGATGTCAAAAAAGAGATAAAATACTACTCGAAAGACGTCCATTCAAATATTTTAATGAGTGTGAAAGGAAGCAAGCTCACTATAATGAACCTCAAAATTGTCATAAGAAAAAAAAATTCTAAAGGACATTAATCTCCAATTTTCATTGAATAAATTCATAGATCAGATGAAGAGATATTAGTTCCGGTCATAAATCTCTGTGATATAATTTATATGACACACGAAGGCACTACCACACCAGTCTAACTTACTTTGAGTGGCATAGGTTCTATCCTTCCCTTCATACTCAAACCACACCCATTTATATGTATAAATAAATATAGGTAGTATGTTCAGCTTAGGATTTATAGTCCCTTTCTCTCCCTTAGTCGAGAGTTCCTATGTTCGCACGCAAGACTATTTAATTCACCTTAGAGAAAAGTTCATACATCAAATATAAGGTAACGGAGTCAAGACTATATCCCTTACCCTCGCTTTACTTGATCTTAACTAAACATTATATCGACGAAGTCCAATGAACGATGGTTTAACTATAGTGAACGGTTGATGTGGAGTATTCCAACTCACCATATTATGAAAGGGACTGAAAATGAATTTGTAGTTTTCATGATGTGGGAGAGATGGTATTCTGTCAGGCGAAGTTAAGACTCTGCATCACCATTAAATGGTAGTCCTGTATTATGCGAATTACGATGTTCTCACCTGGGCTTTCATCCAACCGAGATGTGCCAACTCTGTTCTTATCACATGGTCAAGCTACCCTTCGTACTCTTAGCATTTACAAATTGTAGTTAGGGTTTGTCAAGGTTTTAATGTGTTTACTCTTTCATTGTAGAGTCCGCTAAAAAATCTTTGTGTAATGTCTCTCATATGTAGGCTGCCGAAAAGGGGTAACAAGAACCGAAGGACCACTATTTCCATCTACCCTCCCTGGTAAGCACTTGTTTCCTATAGTTATGGTTGATAAAGTGGCCTGTATCTCTGTTATAGTGAAAGAACCCTCGTAAACAAATTTCCCATTTGTTCTTACTTGAGTCTCCCATTAAAGTTATTATGTATAATTGTCATGAGTTAAATGTTGTTTTCTAGGCGAGTAGAGTCTTTTTGTGGACTTAAAATTTGAATTCTTGGGAGGTATTGGCACCTCGTCCCCTTATCCCGATTCTAGAGACAATATGCTGTTAAAAAATAAATCCTGTGGTTTTGTACTGTCTAACATCGATATCCTCTACGACCTCTCTATAGATGTAGTTTGAGGCTTTTTGTTAAGTTTTATTGAACTCCTTGTGTTATTTATGTTTTCTTCTATCCTTATCATGGTCTGGGAATGTCTCTTACATTATCTATAATCCATTTCAGCAATGGTTCCACTCCAGCGTTTATTCTACACCGTACTTCTCGGCCTTCTTGCATCGCATGTTGTATTCAATTATATGTTAACCTTTAGCACAATTGATTTATTCACTACCAGTATATATATATTAGATCTCATGAATGCTATCGTTCACTAATGATGGGCCCCTTTGGCTGTGAGGGTCCCGTCAGGTGGACCTTGTCCCCTTCCACTCTTTCTGAGTTCATGGAAGACATCCATATATACGCGTAGAGAAAAGGTCAACTTGCCCTATGGCCCGAGTTAAGTATTATTCTAGGATGAACTCTTTTGATTACCTTCGTTCTATTGAAATTTATCATTCGACTTATATATATATTTTTGTAATGAATACTAATGTAAACGTGTAAATTCCTTGCAGGGTTTCGACCATGTGCAATTATGGGTGCCAGTATTTATCAAAGGCGAACAAGGTATTCGAGTTCTCTTATAAAATATTCGGGGTTCCAGTACTTTGAAGGATTCGACTTTAGTTTAGATTTAAAGTAGTTTGGTGGTTACATCCGATTTCCTGTAATGGCTAGAAAAATAATTTGGAGTATTCCCAAAGTATTCTGGGTTTTCCTGGGCAGTTATCTATGTGTAACAACTCCTTTGGATATTACTTTACAAGCCCTCTTCTTACCTAATTAGATAAAGGAAGGATTGTTGGATAAATTATTTTATTCGCCATTCTGGTTTCTCCTGTACACAAAAAAATTGGTTATCGCGACTGTTGTCCTAACTTGCATACTCAGTATCAAAAGTTTGTATCTTCCTCATTGTCGATTTTGATTTAGCAAGGATAAGATTGAAGGTCTGGTTTTACTTAATATATGTTTAATGTAGCTCCTTCACTTACATGTTGTAAGGATATGCTCGTGTGTACATGACTACACCTTTTAAATTTCATTTACACTGTAGGTAGACAAACCTTAGACAGTAATACGGATACTTGAGAGGTTTTTAGATTCTTTAATCAGTATTTCGATCATAGAGATGCAATTACATGTCCAATGGAACAATTTATTACTTATATAAGATAGGAACATGTATGTATATAAATGTGTATTTTCTTTGAAAGACAATCAGAGACTCGATTCTACCTATAGGAAGGAGGACATTACTAAGTGTTCACATAAGAAATCTTATTCTAACTTCCCTCTGGGTTTACTAGGTTATCTATCAAACGACCCTTGGTTGTTTGTATGATTGAGCAGTTCCACTAATGTTAGGTTTTCACCTGTACATTTAAAGGTTTTCTATAATTTATGTTTAGCATTTCATAGTTAATTACTACTTATATCTAAGTATATCTATGTATGTAATCGCATGCCTTAGTAGAGATTATAATGACCCAAAAATATTTAACTAGTTATTGGTTGTATAAATACAGATAGACAGTCTTATTGTGAGTATGGATTTAAATTTGGCAGGATCAAAACTAGATATAAGTATGCATATCTAAATACCTTCCTTCAAATGGGAAAATGACGCTTGAGCTTGGAAGAATTTTCAATAGAACTAAACCACCCAACAATATATATCTACATACAAAATTGTCTTCCATATAGCCACATAATCTATCGTGAATTCCCATACTAGTAGGGTTCCGTTCCGATTCGGGGTTTTGGTTTGTAAAGGTTGGAGACAATACAGAACTTGAAAAAATTGTCCTCATATGAACTTATACTAAATCGACACTTTCAGAATTCGTATTTTGTTTCATCTTGATTACTTCATACAATCTAACCCTGCCCTTGTCATGATTTACATAATATACAATGGTTTTTAGTACACAGTTTGTTATTTATATTTTGTCCCTACCACAGATGGATTACTCAAGTGTTTTATCAGTCCTTTGTTATAATAAAATAGCACCATTCTGATAACAAAAAGTTTATTGTGATACTATAGATGTAGTTTTAACCAACATAATTATTTGCACAAGTAACCTACAACAACTCTCTAATTCCATCTAATACATATGACTGCAAGGTAATCATTTAGAAAAACAACACATACAATCATTTCAATGGCACAAATTTAGTAAGGGAAATTAAAGAGTACATATCTGAACTGGTTGGTGTAAAACAAGGGAAACAACCACGTTCCTCCCAACCTTAGAATAGGGCATCCAAATCACTTGCCTGGTTCACCCCCTAGCTTGACCATGAATCCATGAGGGCGAACTTGATATCTCCCCTTCCACAATTTTCCTCTATCTGTAGTCCTCTCCTTGCCTCACACTCAATATTCAGTGTTCATAACAACAATTATATAGTAGTTTCTTTTACCCACATACTAGGTAGCGTCCTGTCTCCTCACATATGCTATTTATCCAAACAATATTTTTGCCTAGCTCTTTTTTCCCTCCCTTGGGAATTTTGGCAGCTTCCTAAATCCTTGATTTTCAAGGGTTGCCAATGGCCAAATCCATGATTTTCCACTTGTAACAATCATCATAGAGGTAGTTCCAACATGTTCCCCAGTCATGAAGTCATGGTCAACTAAATTTAACATGGTTGTTCCATTTGTCCCCCTGCAATAATTAAAACAATATTCTATTTACATACAAGTTTCATACTCAAATAGACTGTTGGGTCAAATTAGGTCTCTTCCCAATAATCATAATAGTTAATTACAATTTATTAAATTAGAAATTCAGAATTGCCATAAATGGAAAAATATTTCCAAATTTGAATTTACTAAAAACGGAATAATTTTCTAACAAATTTGAATTTCAAAAATACTTTATTTTTGGGGATGTCACATGATCCGGGATATTTTCATCAGGTGACTTATTAAATAATTGCATAAAATGAGCATAAACAAAAGTACACCATAAAGAAGGAAAAGCTCAAAAATGAAAGAGACACAATCATGCAATATGAACACAAGAAACTTGATAACGGAGTTCGTCCCTGGTGGACTACGTCTCCGGGTCTTGCTCTCAAATGGGTAGGTCTTTTTATTAATTCTACAAAAGAATTGGACAAAATACATAAGTATACCTCATTCTGGAGTTAATCCACATAAGATGTGCTCAGATCAGAAAACTAACACCACCATTGTGTTGGGCGCATGTTTTTGCATGAACAAGTAGATAACATGTAAGAAGAGCACATAAGCTAGAGAAAGAAGGATGGATGAATTCTGGAGTGTTTCTGGAGCTAAAGACTAAAGCAAGTTTTCAAGCTTGAAGAAGAACCAGGTTGTCAGGGTTAAAGAATGAACTCCTATATAAGTTGCGTTGTAACAACAAATGTTTGTTGTTGTTTTGATAGTAGTTTTCATAGTAGTGAGTGCCCTTGAGTTCCTAGTAGAAAGATTCATGGTTACCTATGTGAAAGAGACCTTGATAAATGAATGGGACACTTGATGGACTCAGAGCAGTCAAGAGGTACATTCCTTGGGTTGGGCAGGTCAAGAGGAAGAGATTTGGAGAAAATTCAAGATAGTTATAGGAAAATACTACCAATGGATTGTGGGATATGTGAGTGGATATCAATAGACACTCTTTTCTTGTGTAATAAAATTATGATAGAGGTCTTCAATATTGTTTTTATACAATAAGAGATTTAATTCACTATTTTAATTATTTAAAATACACAATATTTACTTTTAAAATAAGAAATAAAAAAATATTAAAATAAAAATCAAATTGAACCATTATAACAAAATTACATATTTAATTTATACTTTTAAATTATATATGTTTTTTTAAATTAATTTAAAATATTAATCTAAATAATTTTGAAATATAAAATGCTAAACTATGCATATGCTTATGCAACA
>JASDQU011402417.1:10157-30037 GCA_032191745.1 Picea mariana | reverse complement strand
GCTTAATTTGAGTTCCTTGAGGTCTTTCATCGACCCCAATATATCTCTTACGCTAGTTCTATTGGATGCACCCAACAAATATATATTCAATACACCCTTTCATCAATCTAGTTCCATAGGTCCAATTACCACACAGGTCTTGAGTCTCGACATCAACGTTCGACCATTACACTTCTTTAAGATACAACTATAATCCCATCAGCCTGTTTATAGACGATTGTGGATTATTTTCCTTCTTTCTTGATCCATGTCCCTTCATTGCACTCTCGTACTCAACCCTTGCCTACATACGAGGCCCTCTCAAAAAATTAATTAGGCACCCTTGCCTTGATATGCCACCGTAAGAGCATAAGACTTATTTTCTATCCTAGAAAATTTGCGACATTCCATGAGAGCCACTATTGTCAGCCCCAACTTTGGCTGGAACTTGGGTGCCCACTTTTCCCAAATAAACAAAATTGTTCTTCTCCTTTAGCAATGTCTAACCCAAGACCACATAGCCCACTTTCCCCCTCCACACTTGTGTGCTAAAGAGAGAGGGAACACGTGATCTTCCAGGAAGAGCCGTCATCGAGGGTTCATAGTAGCAACGGGAGTCGATCTGCTGGATGAGAAAACCGTTGCATTTTTTCAAGTATGCCTAGGGAGAAATTAAGGAGGGCGTGAAGACCGTCATTTGGAGTGTGTCCCTGATGGCCCACTCTAAGTTGTATTTTTCAATCTAAGTCAAAGTTATCAGATTATTATGTTTCGTTGCTGTATTTTACATTGTAAAAGAGAATATTCTTTTACTGTAAATAGTAATTATGTTATTATTCAATTTTTGACAATTTGAGTGAAGAAGATAACAATCATTCCTCGTAACCATCCAAACTACACTCAATTAACTGTTTCATTACAATATACAAATAGCCAATTAAATAATTCCAATAAACATTTAAAATCGTTGATTTCTTTCATTTTTAAAAATCGACGACGTCCGAAAGTTGTCCATCCTTATTCAGTACAGTGTGTGGGGTAAACTAATCAACAAGAATTCCAACATCTAGTTGTACAGCCGAGATTTGTGGCAATTTCGACAGGCTTAATCAACGTTCATCTTGGCGATGTGGGAGGCGGGAAGCCATCACTTCTACAAGATATTCATGGAGAGATGCGCTTGATTAAACTAGGAATTTATCACCATGTTTCTATTAGTTATGTTCCAAAGATCCCATGGATGAAGTGAGTTAGTGCTAAGATTTTTTTTGGCCAAAATAATGATGGAACCAGATATACATCGGTGATTTCATTTGCCTTAGCTTTGCATGTAGAAGTGCACATTTCAATTATATGCATCAGCTTGTGACTCTTTTGACACATTTTCTAGATTGTTTATTATTAGCCAATCTTGTTTCATATAGATCTTTTCTAGATCTTTCTTGAAGAATTTCTCTAAAAGAAATTGTATGTATATATATTTTACTTGTAAAGCAATACAATGAATGAAGTTTGGTATTGAAGTTTATGAATCGTAGCTCATTCATGTAATTGTGTGTGTTTTTTATTTTTTTATTACAATCATAATGGCAGTTAATTTGTTGCTCGCTCCATTAAAGTGGTATTAAAGAATATGTTTAGAGAGGAAGGTTAGAGTGTATAGTCATTGATCAAAGAGGTTATAGAAACTAAGGGGCGTAAACAAGCGATGCGTATAACAAGGTACACAAGCTTCGTCTTTAATGGACTGGTTTTGTATTTCTTTTTCACATGAAGGGATTTTGTTTGCATTTCATGGATTGGTGGAAATTTTAGTTTTTTTCTCTATATTTTTTAGAATATTTATAGGCTAGAGACGTCTTTTGATGTCTATAAAGAATTGTCTATAAAGAACTATAATGATATGTTTTTAAGCGGATAAAATTGTGGTCGGGGAAAAAAACACACATGAACTACATATTGTTTCACATGGTTGGAAACCCCTGTAATCCTTTTTGGTACCCCTTCAAGTAGTACCGCATTAGAAAACACCTATACATGGAATCTCACTTCCACATACCCTTAGGTATATCATAAGTTTTGTAGGTATCCTGAAACCAACCCTAGATCAGCCACTCAATCGATTGACTGCTATAGTGGCACCGAGAACATCACTCAAGAAGATACTCTCACATACTAGGGTAATCAAGTAGTATGGATAAGGGCACATCCAATCCTCCTTAGTTAGAGCGTTGAGATATTGGGCCAAGTAATACCGTTGGAACCTATCGGTACACCAAAGAGCTATAGCACAAGGAAAAACCGTGTCCATAGGATCCTTCAAGCCCTATTGATAAACGTTTTTACTGATTCCATCATCCGAGCTTAAAAAATAATAATTCAATTCTCACGATTGTTGTGATGTAGTTGTAAATGGGTTCATAGAACCAAATCAAGCATACATAAAGGCTATGACAAATTCTCAAAAAGCTTAGTTAAATGAAAATTTGAAGGACATGGAGGTGGGATCCGATCCACTTATGTGTACACAGGTCACAATATTATTTAATATAATTTCTTTGGGTGCAACCACACATTCGACCACTACCTCAAGGTGACCCATGACTCCAAGAAAATCCCACATTGGAAGTGAATCTTCTCCAATAGTGAAAAACTCCTCGCTTTCCACCATTAGATCCAATCTATTTGTACAACTACTCATATACCTATATATAAATATTTTTCTTATTCTATAAATTTAGTACTTACATTAATTTATTCCAATGATAATATAATATAATAAGTTAAAGAAGCTCTAAGGTATGTAAAATGGGGTTTTTAAATATTCTTGCTTTACAATTGACATTAACACATATATCACATAACTAAATATTTATTTAAAAGTATTTGGATATATAATATTGTAATTAATYTAAAAGGGAAGTATACATGTTAAATTGGACTTCGTTGTAAGCATTTTTTTTAACAATATATTTAACAAGGATGTTTTTGGCCAAGTGATGCTCTCATAGACAAATACGAAATACGAATAATAAGATGCGGATTTCGAGGTTGGAAGATGAACTCTTAGTTTAAATGAAGATGATTTGAACTTTTGTTTGTGTTTTTTTATTTTTTAATACCTTTTTAGGATAAGGTTTAGTTGTGATTTGTTATATATATTTTTTCACACGAATCACTGTTATTTTTATTATAATCAAATGAAACTTTCAATTTACAATAGTTGTATTTTTTATGAATGGGATATTCATTTTTCTTTTACTTCTTTTATCTGTGATATCCTGTGGTCACTTTATTTGGCTAAAACAGTGTATAACCCTATAGCTTTTTCTGGTTAGAACCACCTTATAGAATGTGTAATTCCCAGATCTAACAGTAGATCCATTGACGAGCTCTTCGAAAAATAACCACCCTAGAGTATCATTGAGAGCCTTTTTGGATAAACTGTCCGCAACTTTATTAAATTGTCTGTGGATGTGCATGAAGTTTATGGTTTCAAAACCTATCTTTAATGTGTTGATCTTCTCCTTCCAGTGGTTGAGGTAGCTTAGATCTAGATTGGCTTTGTCATTTATCCAATAAATGGTGACCTTTGAATCGCCTGCCACCATTAAATTTTTAAAAGAGTAATGTGTGACAAGTAGAAAGATTCCCCACAATCCCATCATCTCGACTTTCATATTGTTCCCTGTTCCTCCAACAAATTGTGCTTGGATGGTGTGTCCAGATGTGATTTTTAAATAAATACCTATGCCACACTTATTTTTTGCAGCTGCACCATCAAAGAAGCCAATTGGGTTGTCATTGAAGTAGATCGGGTTCAGTAATACTTCTAATGTGTCTTCTTCCTCTTTATATGGATGTTCTTTAATGGAGAGGAGAATTTTCTTGTATATCCCGAGATCATTCTTTTTCCTGTTTTCAAACACAATTTTATTTCTGTATTTCCAAATGTCCCACATAATAAAAAATGGAATGTGTCTTAAATTAGGAAGTTTGAAGAACCAGTGTTTTAAATTTTCTTCAATGGTGGATCTCTTCCAATCATTGTCAATCCTCAAAGTTGTGAGGACATTGTCCCAGATAAGTTGTGTGATCTGGCATTCTACAAAAAGGTGTGTGGTGGATTCTTCAGCTTTTAGGCACAAGGAGCAGACTAAGGGGCCAATTCCACCTCTTTTTTGGTAATTGATACCTGTGAGGATGCAGTTCTCTGTGCAAAGCCACATGAAGCATATTATTTTGACTGTAATCTTTACCGTCGAGATCGCTTTATGCCACCACTTTTCTACAACCAGTTTATTTGTATAAAGTATGGAATAATATGTTAATCTGGCAGTGACCTTACCAGTCGAACGGTTCCAAGACCAAGAGAGTTTGTCATTTTCAGTGCTCAATTAGATGCCAATGTTTCTAAGATTTTGTGTGAACTCTTCCCATTCCATGATGTGCGTATCACATAATCCCAGCTATCGAGAGTCAATCCATTGTTGGTGCGCTTTAGTTGAATCGATCATGGTGGCTTGAGCTAATGAAAAAATGGATTGACTATTTAATTCCTGAAGGAGCGGTTTGGAAAGGTGATAGTAATCCAAGCATCCAATGAATGGGTCGCACGCAAGAACAATACACTGCCCTGTCCCAATTTCCCATGCCAGTCATTGTTTGATAATCGGCAACGAGAGCATCAGATTCTACCAAATAATAGAAGAATTATGGGTGGAGTGGGCCTCCTTATGCAGCCAGGAG
The DNA here is from genome assembly GCA_032191745.1 of Picea mariana. Lineage (NCBI taxonomy): Eukaryota > Viridiplantae > Streptophyta > Pinopsida > Pinales > Pinaceae > Picea > Picea mariana. Next base: position 25,309 of record JASDQU011402417.1, on the reverse strand, counting down.
ATGATATCTATTCCTTTTAGATATTTCTTCTTGATAATTGTGTTCCATAGATTGGTTTCAAAAAGACCTCTCCAACAGGATTTGGCTACAAGAGAAAGAGAAAACCATGTCAGGTGTTTAATGCCCCACCCTCCATACTGTTTTGGCTTTGCTAGACTTTTCCATTTAGTAAGGTGATATCCAGTGGATTTTTTTCCCCCTTTCCAGATAAATCTACTGATCATAAGCTGAATGCGATGGAGCACAGAAGTCGAAGCTTTCACCAGACTAAGCCAATAAACTGGGATGCTTTGTAAAACTGAAGTTGTCAGAGTGAGTCTGCCGCCCAAGCAAAGCCAACTATAGGTCCAATTTCCAATCCTCTTATCAATCTTCTTGATAAGCCACACCAAATCATTAACTTTGTAGCTGTTTGGTTTCAGAGAAAAGCCAAGGTACTTCATCCCATGATCAAGGCTTTCAAATTGAATTTTGAATTCTGTTAAAAGGAAGCTCCTTAGAATTGGGTCGATATTATGTGCAATAAAAACAGATTTGTGACGATTAATAGACATTCATGTAGCCTCACAAAATTTGGATAGGATAGTTTTGAGAGTTTTCGAGTAATCAAGTTTCTCGGAGCCTAAGATGAAGACATCATCAACGAATAGAAGGTGTGAGATAAAGGTGCCAGTAGCGACTTTGAGTCCTTGAAAAGTTCCCATTTCCACTGCTTGAGTCATCATTCTGCTAAGTGCTTCAATAACAAGTAAGAAAATCAAGGGTGACAATGGGCAACCCTGACGGAGACCCCGGTGGAAGCGAAAGAAGTCTGTGGGAATTTCATTCACCAGGACTGTCGTGTTGACTAAGGTAATGCAACCCATAATCGAACTAATGACATGCCTGTCAAGTCCAATCTGGTCAAGCAACAAATGGAGGAATTGCCAACTGAGACTGTCATAAGTTCTTTTTAAATCAAGTTTTAGGATGACCGAGTTCAATTTTTTCAACTTTGCCGAGTGGAGACATTCTTGAGTGAAGCCCACAACATAAAAAATCAATCTATTCTTCAGGAAGCCAAATTGTTCAGTGGAGATACATTCGGCTAGAGTATCTTTGATTTAGGAGGCAATAATCTTGGAGATGACTTTGTAGGAGAAATTACACAAAGCAATGGGTATAAATTCGTTGAAAGTGACAGGCTTGCAGATTTAAGGAATTAGTGTGAAGAACATTGCATTTAGAGCTCTAGGGATAATTCTTGTGAGACATGATTCTTCCACAACTCTAAGAAAATCCATACCCATGATCTCAAAGAAGTGCTAAAAAAGTTCCCGAGTCCATCCATCTGGACCAAGACTTTTGTCTTTGGGCATAATGTCAATAGTGTCTTTTAGCTCAGAAAGTGTAACAGGTTTACCTATAGTCACATTGTCAAATTCCTTGAAGAAGCAAGGGACCATCTGTAGTACATCAAGCTGTAAATCAATGTTTTCAGACTCAATGGCTTTGTATTGAGTTCTAAAATCATTAAAGGCCAACAAATGTAACTTAGAATTGGTTGACACTAAATTTCATTCAACATCAGTCAGGTCCCAAATAGTATTATGGCTGCGTCTCTGAGTTTCAAACTTATGGAAAAAACTGGTATTCTTATCGCCTTTTTCTAACCAAGTCGCCCGACTTCAGAGTCTCCAAGTGGCTTCTTCATGAGATAAAATCTCATTCTTCTTTTGTGTTAAATCCCAGAGAGTATTTAAATCCTCTGCAACAAATAAATGGGATGGATTGTTGTCGAAGAGTGTTGTAATTTGTTCTTCTAAACTTACCAGATCAACCTTCATATTATGTTTCTTTTTAAGTTGCAATTTAATGACAACCTGCTTCAGGTGTTTAAGTTTTTCACTGAGCAGAAGGATAGCAGAAGAATATGTCCACTCTGGTAAATCCTCCCAAGTTGTATGAACAAGAGAAATAAAATCAGGGTCTTCAATCCATGAGAAATTGAACTTAAATGGTGTCGCCGAAGGCCTTGGGGGACCTTCAATTTGTAGACAAATCGACTGATGATCAGAGATAGTTGAAAATTCAACCCATGATCTGAAATGGTGGTGGCCGCCAATCATCTTGGAAGCTAAAAGGAAACGATCTAGTCTTTTGGAGATACCATTGGACCTAGATCTGTCATTTCACCAAGTGGGAGTGAGGATAGAAGGCTAGAGATCAATAAGCCTTGATCTATGAAGGATAGAGTCAAAAAAGTCTGCCTTTGGATCAATCCTTGCAGATGTGCCCCAGACTTCATTAGGGGTAAGGGTAAAATTGAGATCACCTCCTAAAATAAGGTTGTCCTCATGGAGAAGACCCGATTCAAAAAGTGTTTTCTAGAAGGGCTCGCGATCGCTATAGGGAGCATAGCAATTAAGGAGTTTGAAAGAGGATTTTGAGATTTTAATCTTACCATCTATTAAGATCCCTGCAGAAGTACCATAAGCTTGAAAATATGCAATATTAGGGTTCCACCGAGTGAGCAGGCCTCCAAAGCGGCCTAGAGAGTCTAAGGCAACAATGGACAAGTGTGGAAGACACTATAAGAAGAGTTATTTTGCCTTATCACTAAGGACCAAGGTTTCTTGGAGAAAGACTATATCTAACTTAGTCTTAGAAAATAACCTTTTGAGGGAAGCTAGCTTTGTGGGGCTTCCAAACCCATGGAGGTTGAGAGATAAAAGGATAATTAAGGGACAATATAGACGACATGGGTGCTCTAAGTGCCAAAGGTAAAGGACAATCAGGTTCATGAACAATGGAATCAGTTCTTAAAGGGGAAGTCTCTGAAAGAGTAAAGCCAACAAGCCCACCCTCTACTGAGCCTGGGGGATTTTTGGGGGGTCTGGTGTGATTTTTCCTAATAGTAACATTGGATCGATCATGGGGGCGGTAAGGGGAGAGAATTTGTGACTGTGAGGGGGAAGGGGGAGAGTGGTGTGAGTGAGAGGGTAGGGAGTGTAGTTGGATCGAAGGAGGGTTCATGAATGCATTGGGTAGGAGAAGACAGTGGAAGGGGTTATGTGGGGGAGACAGTCATGAGGGGAGACAAAGAGGAAGGAGAGGAAGGTTCAGTAGAGTGGCAGAGATCGAGACAGGGAGCATGATGTGTGCATGATTTTTAAGGATCATGTGTGGGTCGTCCAGGGTTGGTGGTGGAAAAAACCTTTTTAGGGGGAGAAGGGAGGGTAGAGGAGGAGTCTAATTTATCCAGGAGAAATCTCCAAAAGTCTTCAAAAATATCAAGAACCCGAGCTTCATTTTCTTTTAAGTACAATAGCTCATCTACAAAGAGTTTTAAAAAGAAGGACGAGAAGAGATCCCGCATCTTACCGAGGAAGGATTCATGTTCCATTGACTGAGGAAGAGTTGGTCCAGTCAGGTTCAAAGAGGCGTTGGGGGGTGAAGTTTTGGACGAAGGACAGTTGCATCTCAAGTGACCAGGCTGCCAGCAAAGATGACATCTAAAGGGCTCCCTCCAATAGTCAATAGACTGTTTGAAGGAGTGTTCACCCACAATGATCTTAATGGAATCTGGCAGGCCGAGTTCAAGGTCAAATTCAACTAAGACCCAAGCTGCCCTTTTATTTGACCAGTTGAGAGAGTGGAGGTCAAAAAAGATAAACTTCCCTATAGTGTTAGCAATTGTCTCCATTATTGGTAATGACCATAGTTCGATTGGGAAATCTGGCAGAATCATCCATAAACACCTTTTTTGGAAGGTACTTGTGAAGGAATGGAATCGTGGTGTCCATCGCTTGAGCATGAGAACTCCTCTGTCTAAAATCTAGGGCGACGAAAGGATTAACTGAAGATATGCTTCAGACAAGAACTGGAAGATGAACCAATGATTAGAGAGGTGGTTGATCCTTGGACAATAACCAAGGATTGGTTTCCATCATTCTTGAAGCCACCGAGAAAGGCGTGCATTCTGCATCTTCAAATAGTAAAATCTCCCAACAAGTGTGTGCTTAGCAAGGCTAGCGATCCTGTCCTTTGCGACTTCCTTCCCGAGAGTACAGACCGGGAGAGGTTGTCTCACCTTCTAGGACTTAATATTATGATTAGAGCGGCCCAAGGGTCCAAAAAATCTATTATGACCAGCTCCATTGCGTGGGGGGGGAGGTCGGGAGGGGCACGGAGAGGTAAAACCAGTAGGAAAGCCGGGCTTAGGAAGAGTGGAGCGAGAAGGAAGGCGAGGGTGAGGATGTTCAGAGGAGGATAAAGGTAGGGTTGTGGAAGGTGGCGACGGGAGATGAATACTTGGATCAATAGGGGAGAAGGAATTTTCGACACAGTGGGGGTGAGGTTCTAGAATGGGCATAAGAGAAGGGATAATAGTCGTGGGGGGGGTTAGACGATGGGTGTCGAAGGCAATCATAGAGTATTTTATAAGTATCATCACTTTGGAACAGGTTATCCTGTGCCCAGATGTCGTCTTCCTCTGCCCATGATAGGTCTACCTTGTCAACCATGGAGAGGGTAAAAGTCTGTGAGGGTCCACGAAGACAGGGTGGAGTGGATCGGTAAAAGAGTAGGGGTGGAGGCGAAGGTGAAGGCCGCACTCAGTGGATATCTCATGGACAGTTTGGTGTGGAACAGGTAGGGGCTAGAAAAGGGACGCGACAGGGATTCTCTGCAGTCAATGATTCAACTGTCGATTTGGCCATCAATATCCTTTGTTTGTTATATATATATGAGTGATAATTACGAAGATGCATAGAACTTCCTATATTAGCAAGAGAATGCAAATTGCGGAGATTCAAGATGTGTGCATGCATGTACAAAGAAGATTGCATTAAAGTTAGAGTTATGGCTATTGTTCAAAGAGCCAAGGAAATAAGGGTAGTATGGATAAGCTTTTGTAATTAAATTTTAAAAAACACAACAAACATTACCTTCCCAAACTTGTGTTTCTTATGGAATTGAGGTTATGGAAGTGAAATTTGATGGTCTGGAAAAAAAACTTATACTTATCAAAGATTGTGATAACACATATAAATATTGTGACTTGAGGGAAAATAGTTCATTGTACCAACATTATAGGTATAGAAAATTCTTTACATGCCATATTGGCAATCATAATGTAGAATGAACTAAAAATCAAATAAAGAAGAAAATATTAGGGGAATGTCTCGAATACATTGTTTTAACAATGTACACATTTGGACTCCCAAGTTTCAAAAACTTAGTTTAAAAGGAAACCATATTTTATAGTAAAAGGAAGAGTATATATCTCTCTCGTTTGAAAGTGGATATTGTAAATAGAAATTGGAATTTCCAAAATGTAAATCTATGGGCGAGTTAGGAAGTGTCACAGAACAAATGAAATAGGGAAAGGCTAACTAAGCCACAACTAAGCAATGGATAATAATTTTTTGGGGGGGTGGTCTAACAGGAACAATGGAAAAATTATAATCAATGAAAAACTTTTGTTTTTACAGCAGTACGAAGGCGTTGCAAGGGCATGGTTCAATTTCTATGGTGATGGCTTGGCCATGGTTGACATGAATAGAGGCATAGGCCTTAGCAATGGGATAGAGTCTGTTATCACTCGGAACCGGATTTGGGTTGCATGCAAATCAATCCTGAGGTAACCTAGAACCACTTTGGATTGGAAGCTGCCTCTTCCAACCCGAGAGGGATCTCTCGAATAATTTCACAATATTACCATCAATAAGCGTGAAATGGTGAGCAGATATGTGGGTAAATGATAGTTTTGGATTTTTAAAGTTTGGGGTTGGACCAGGAAAATAGTCCATGGGCATGGAGTCAAGTGAAAACCAAAGAAAAGAGATAATAGCAGTGGTCGTATTACTCATGATGGAGTCAAGTGAAAACCAAAGAAAAGAGATAATAGCAGTGGTCGTATTATTCATGGAAAGTGAGGCAAAGTAAGTCTATCTTTCAGCAATTGATAATCATGATATAGTAGTAGAAAAGAAAAGGAAAAGATCATCACAGTGAAAGCATCTAACAAGGATGAATTTTCACTACAATTTTAGAGGAAAAAGACTGAAGGTTGATAACTAGATACAGAGCATTTATCTTGAGTGAATTCTAACTAGTCACCATTGAAACACATTACATATCAACTGTGTGTAAAGAGCATATAAAATGAATTCCAAACAAATTTTAACTCAGTTGAAAAAGGAAGAGATAGACAATACAACAATAATAACAGAAATAACATATTGAAAAAATCAGTTGTGATAGGTTTTCAAAATAACTGAGCTTTCAAAAGGAGCCCCTCTTCAAAAGAGGTTCCCCCCCTCTCTCTCATTACAATTGATGAATCTTTATATAAATTCTCTCTCTTAAGGAGGTTGAATCCTCGTCATAAGATACCTAACTGAAAATGAACTAACTTCAACTAATCACAACAATAATTGAACCAACTTATGTTAAAGGCACAAGTAATCCCTAAGTTCTAGCAAAATGTTTATAGCCGTAAGTGCATTAGATCCTCCTCCATGTAGATGAGTTGTAGTGGTGGCTATCTTGTAGTTGGAATAAAACTAATAAATTTCCCAGTGCGTTCTGTTCAGGTCCCTTATATCCCTTTGGTGCAATAGTGAATACACAAACTCTAAGGTATCCATTGGACACACCGAGCAAAATACACAAGAGCAACATCCAACCTTCGCTACCATATTTTGCAGTAAAATAGAAAGCAGGGATGAAGCCTAATAGAGAAAGTGTTGCAATTGTTAACCAGGGCCTGTTTTCCAGCTTCACACTATCGATTAAGGGAATGTATCTCCCAACAAGATCTCCAACGTTAAACATTGCTATCAAAACAAATAGCATACCATGCACCCAAATGATGCTTTCCCGTATCTTCTGATAGGAAACTTGGGAAGATGGATAATGTAAGAACATAAATACAAAAGATATTGAACCCATAGTCGATGTTTTGTCTCAGCAACTCCCTCTTATGTAGATGTTGTGTATCTCCTATGTCCTTCTCATTTAGTGATAGTTTGATGCCTCATGCTGCAAGGTCAGCGGTAACAGTCTTTGATCCCTCAGATGCCGCCTTAGAACGGTAATATTTTACAATTTGTAGGCGTGGGAAGACAATTGCGTAGAGAAGAACGCACGCGAACACAAAGATGATAGATATTGCAAAGAAAAACAAAGCTCCTTTGCTAAGGCCATCTTTTGAGTTTTGAAACGCTGCTTTTGTGACAAGTCTCAACGCAGATGTAGCAGCTCCTGATGCTGCCAATCCCGCTGAGAAAGACTGAATGAAGTCAGGAGACATGTACGATAAGTCTCCAAGCATTCCTCCCTGAACATGAGCATCGGCAACACCAAAAGTTGCACTTATGGCACATACGCCAAAGAAAGTTCCCAGTCCTCCTTGAACATGAGCATCAGCAACACCAAAAGCTGCACTTATGGCACATACGCCAAAGAAATTTCCCAGTCCTCCTTTACCAGATGTTGCAAGGTCCAAACGAGAACAAGGAGTGTGCATATGTTAAAAAGTATATATCCCATTAGAATCCGTCGTCTTGTATTGATAGTAGCTTCGAAGTATGAAAGTACAGCCAATGATATCAATGCGAATGGCTGGTATACTAGAGTCAACACTCTCGAAGAATGGTATTTCTATCCTCAACCACTGCTCCAAAATGATATTTGCTGATGGATCTGCATCGAATGGTTTATTGAGTATTCCTTCCAGGATTAACTTGGCGATACCCCAGCGCGTGTGAATTGATCCATGCTCCAATTCTATAACAATCACCCATATTTATCATTTGAATTCAATACCAGAAGATTCATCTATGTGAAGATGTGTGTGCCCCTTGCGCGCTGGCGATAAATAGTTTTGTGTAATGCCCGTCTCTTAACGTAGAACATCATCAGCAAGGAGGAAAACCTCTTAGAGAGGTGCCTGCTTCTTCAACAACATCTGGTAAGCTATCATTTACAGTGACAATAAGAGTATCCACGCCTTTCGGGTCTCCTTCTTTTCTCCCTGCCACTTAACACTTGGTGTATTCGATCACTTAAATGCCAACGCTTCCGTCCATTCTCTTTGTGACTAACATAAAATTTGGAGAAAGACACCGAGTTTAGTAATTTGCAATTTCTGTTACAACAGAGTCCGTTACTTGTAATTGATGGAGGCAACATAGGAATGCACATATTTGCATATTTATGAGGATGGAAAACATAAAAGATATAGTAAATGTGCAAGTGAAGTTGTTCCCCCCGCCCCAACTTCCATGGTTATATTTACCCAAACATACCTGAATTTCCATCAACGTACATGGAAGTAGCCCAACATTATGTTCTTTATTTGTAATGAACACATGGAAATGTGATTTCTTGTAGAGGCAATGTTAAGGAAAGATTTAAAACGTGAGGAGCTTACCATACATTCCGATGAAAAAACCAATTGAAGTAGAGGAAACAAGAACACACAAAGAAAATACACTTGTTTATTATCTTTTTGAGGTCTCCATCGAGCTTTAAATGATACTAAGAATACTTAATAAGCATTATGCAATAAGGGAAAGGAAAACAACCCCTTGGATTGTGATGAAAACAAAATCCAATAGTGAAAAAAAAAAATCCCAAAGAATAGCTATCTACGCAAAGCCATGAAGAGTCAATTAGCACTACTATGAACAATGAAAGTGAATCACAGAGATAGTGAGCTCAAAACTAAATCAATGCATTAGAATGCAAGAACAAACATACACATACCATAGAGAAATGCAATTAATATAATGAAAACATAACTACACACCATGGCTTGTGAAACAGATGATCTACAATGCAAGAACATGTAAACACATAGGTTATTTTATTTTTTCTCTAACTCCAAAGGGTTCTAAAACTTAAAACAAACCAAGCATGAAGAGCCATCAATTTGATAAGGGCACCAGGCCGATTTGGAATTACTAGAAGGGATTTGACAACAACTTTCAAAAGGACAATGAATCAATCGAGCTAATAATCTATGAGCGGGCAAATGAAGAGGTATCACTACAAACAAAGCTCCAATTTCCCTAAAAAAATTTGGCTTTGGCTTCATGCTCTAAACAAACTCTACTTATCGTATTCAAAGGAATAGTATAATTTAGATGTTTGAGTAGATGCAATAGGCCAATATTAAAAGAAAATGAAATCCTAATGGTTCAAAAATCCTATGGGGAAACCATAAAACAAGTCATGCACATGGCATAATGGAACTTTAAACCAATGCCTTACAATGGAAGGCCTTGTCGCAATGCACCTTATCTTCTTGCAACAGAAGTAGTGTTTGAAACATTAAACGCATCAAGTAGAAAGAGGTACTAATTTGCACATGCACCTCCTCACAACGATTTTTCCCACCACCAACAAAGTTGCAAATCCAATTTAGACAAGAAGAAATAGCCAATGGCATTGAGCATTGAAAATTGAGGAACCATGATCTCTCCTAACATTCAGAGATTGAACAACGACGTTGACCACATCCTCCCCCTGAAACACCAAACAACATGGTGCATACCCCAACAAAAATCGTGAAACCCTCCACATGGCAATAGAACTGTGACACCTTGCACACCCAACAAAATTTCCCTCTAGGGTTTGATCATGCAACACAATCCCCAAAGACTAACTAGAGAGAGCCAAACAGCAAGGAAACATCTTAGCATTCATAATAATGCACATTAGAGATTAGAAGAATGTTAATAATCACTTGCACAAAGAATAAGGTAAGAAAATGGAAATGCCCTAATGCCAACTTGAAGAGGAAAGAACAAGATTGCAACACCTAACAAGAGGGTGCACAACCCAACAAATAAAATGCTGACATCGTCCACAACTAACATCACTACCCTTCAGGCTCACAACATGCAACATGGTTCCATCCCCAAAGACAAATCCTAGAAATCCAAACACCACGAAAACCAATACCTCAAATTTAATAGACAGAAGCACCAATTAAAAAAACAATTACAAAACAAAAACTATGATTATCGCCTTAAAAGTGAGATTTAACAAATTAAAATTTGGAATAGGACACAACTAAGATCATAATAACATGCTAAGAACAAGCTATGCACATGGTAAATAGTTGATGCTAATGTCAAGAGGAAAAAGAATGTAGGTTGCAACTCATCAAACTAGTAGCCAACACCTCAATGCAAACTAAGAAAGGCTTTGAAATTTTTATTATTCTTTAAAGTAAAACAATATCAATAGTCAAAACATAAGCCAGTAGCCAACACCTCAATGCAAACTAACAAAGGCTTTGAATTTATTATTATTATTTAAATAATTTATTATTATTATTTAAAGTAAAACAATATCAATACTTAGAACATAAACTAGTAGCCTACCCCTCAATGCAAACTAACAAAGGCTTTGAATTTATTATTATTATTTAAATAATTTATTATTATTATTTAAAGTAAAACAATATCAATACTTAGAACATAAACTAGTAGCCTACCCCTCTAACAAAGGAAGGTTTTGATTTTTTTATTATTATTTAAAGTAAAACAATATCAATACTCAAAACATAAATTGACATACACCACGATCTCATAAAATAATATGAACACAAAAAAACTTAGGTTAACATAAGTAAATATCTCATAAAATAATTTCAATTTAAACATAATCAAAATTTTACCATAATCCAAACTTTATTCTTATTAAAAAGTTGCTGCAATAATTAACCTGCTCTATTATTTGATTGTTTAAGTTGCTACAATAATTAACCTGCTATATTATTTGATTGTTTGATCTTATTTTAAGATCATAAACAAGATATTGGCACAAGTCACAAGTTAGTAATACCCAGCTTGTTAAACAACATTCAATGTTGTTGTAAGTGGACTATAAATAGTCAAATTTAAATTGCTTTCAAATTTAATAACTTATAATCCATTAGTACAAGCCTATAATCCTATAAAATAATTTTAATTTAAACATAATCAAAATTTTACCATAATCTAAACTCTATTTTTTATTAAAAATTTGCTACAATAATCAACCTACTCCATTATTTGATTGTTTGATGTTACTTTAAGATAGTAAACAAGACATTGACACAAGTCACAAGCTAGCAATACCTAACCTTCTAAGCAGCATTCAATGCTGCTGCAAGTGGATTATAGACCGTCAAATTTAAATTGCTTTTGGATTCAATAGTCTATAATCCACTGATAAGTAGCAGGCGTCTTCTAAGCAGCATTCAATGCTGTTGCAGGTGAATTATAAACGGTCAAATTTAAATTGCTTTCAGATTCAATAGTCTATAATCCACTGATAAGTAGCAGGCTGGATATTAGCTACCAAAATCACACACCGAGTGTCTCTTCAAGTTGCTACAATAATTAACTTACTCTATTATTGGATTGTTTGATGTTACTTTAAGATTATAAACAAAAGTCACAATCTAACAATACCTAACCTGCTAAGCAGCATTCAATACTGCAGCAAGTGGATAATAAAATATCGCATTTAAATTGCTTTCAAATTCAATAGCCTATAATCCACTGTTACATAACAGACTGGCTATTGGCTGCCCAAATTACAGACCCTGTCTCTCTTCGAATCAAAAGGGCAGGACTTTGCCACTCGAGGCTGCGTTGAACCTATCACTATTTTGATGAGGTAAATGTCGTTTACGCCATTTTCCATAAAAAAACAAACGTGTCGCTATCTCTCACTCCGTCTAACGTGTTCGCATGTGGAAAGGTATAAAAAAAACACGAGGTGAACATCGGAAAAAAGTAACCATGTGCAGCCGCACAGAGTTGGACTCTGAGAATGAAACCGCCGCCTATCCAATTTGACAGTTTTGATAATTGCATTATCCATTTTCATGAATAATTTTTAATGATATTTAACAATGGACCCGTGACAAACAATTTGCCTGTCAAATTCTACCCATACCAATATCTTTTTCCCTCAGCATCCCTTTCTCGTGGCCTGAAATTCAACGGTCACCTTCTTTATTTTCGCCTCCTCTCACGCTTGATTTCATTAATTTATGGTCGAATATGCTTTGACTGACTACTGCTTATCTCTGGACTTTCAATTGATCCATCACTTTGTTCATTATCGCCTTCTATCACGCTTTAAATTCATCTTAAGGGTTGACTATAGTCTGATCTGCTGCTTATCTTTTGACTTTTAAATACCATTTTAAGTTCACAAAGATTTGATAGCTCCCAACAAATTTGACGATCACGCATTTTTCACTATTTTTATTCTTCTGGTCATCGCCGCATCCATCTTGACGTTGCCTAAATATAAAAAAGATGGGCGGGTGGCCCTTCTCCATCCCGACATAGAGAAATAATTTCAATAGTTAAAAGAGAAGAATTGAAAACCATGCACCCACTAACACACCCACTAACAGCAGTAACGGAAAAATAGTTGATTGCTGATTCAGATTGAAAGACATGCGCACAATAATTGATTAAATGAACTCAGCCAGTTTTGAAAATGTGATTACGAAGTTCTGTCATGGTTACTTGTATCGACATGATGATTAGTTAAAGCACTATGACTGGGCCCGACTGAAGCTCGAATTCGATCAGTATGTCGGACGGGACTAAACCCAATCCCATATCCTTTAATATCACTTTTAAAGTAGCAGGTTAATATTTTACATCCATTGAACTCGTTCATATAGAGGTAAAGGAGTAAGATAACGGGCTAAGGATTTGGCAATTTTTTCGGATTTGATCTATCTTAAAGCAAATTTTGCGACCTAATTTTTGTTGAAGTTAATTATCCAATAGATTGAAATTGTAGATTTTGAACTCATATTAATTAGAACAATTTTAAAAACTCTGATTAACTCTACATTTTATTTTTTATGCAAGTGGGAAAAGAATGTCAAACCAGCAGTGGGGACATCCATCACTGGCTGCTATTTGAGAATGCAGACGGACTCATCATGGTTATTCAAGGAAAATCAGGCCACCTAAAATAACCCGTTGGTGGTCCATAAGGGGGAAGGCTTTCACTCCTGTCAGATGCCTGTGGGTTTGGGTGGTTAACCTGTTTTCTTACGTCCCAGGAAGACGAACTCTTAGCCAATCATAAATAGTTTTAGGCCATACTCCAGAACCAACTAAGTCAAGATTATATCATCTATATATTTAATATTTACAATTTTATTAAATTTTTATTCTCTCTACTATTATGACTATTATGATGAAGAATAGATTTAGGTGGCCAATATCCAACCTATTACTCAATAGTGAATGTGGTGAATCCACCTTCGTCAGTATTCATTGCTGGCTTAGCAGGCTTGATATAAATTTAACATTGCATGATAACACTTTTTCATTTTTTCACTTTTTATTTATTTGAATAAATTTTTATTTTTAGTTCTTTTAAATCATAAAATAGAGTCTACCCCTAAATGCAGTGTACAGATTTGACTATTAAAATTTAAAGTAGAATCACATTTTCTTAACCATTAAATCTACTCAATATATATATATATATATTTCTCAAGTTACAAAGTTATGAAAAACTTTGTAACTAATCTTTTATTAATTAATTTTTTTACTAAAAAAACTTCCATATTTAAAAATAATTAAATTTTTTTATAAAAATTATAAACATTATTTCAAATAACTAATTTTTATTTACACAACATTATTTAATTAATAAATTTTATTTACACAATAATAACAACGACGTAATCAAGGTTTTGACTCTACATTAACCTAAAATAAATAAAAATTAGAATAATAATTCAATATACATTAAGCACATTTTGTACGAAATTTTATGTAAGTCAAAATACAACAACCTGTCCCGTATTGGCGCATTCACATGTTTCCTCTTATCACATCTCACCAACTATATATTGTAAGTATTTCCGGTGGCCGATGGGTTGACAGAAATGCACCATGTATTCCAGATCCAATGTATATTGCTTGGTGCTTTTAGTGAGTATCACACACTTGGCTACTACCACGTGACGCTTCTGTTTATTTTAATTGTGTAGTCAATAAATTTTATCTTAAATCAATTAAGAGCTTTTTCTGTTTATTTTAATTGTGTAGACAATAAATTTGATAGTAAAGAGGTTTATTAATTAAAAATAGTTTAATTGGAGAAAAGATTGTAATATGTTGGAATTTTGAGTTACGATAGTTGATGAGTTAGATTGCATTAGTAGATATCAGTTAAGTCAATAATATTTGTTTTTATTGGAGATTGGTAAATAAATTATGATAGTTTTTTCCATTATAATAAAAAAAAATCAAGTTTATCCTTTTAAAATGATCAATATCATAATTTCTTTAAAATGCAAATTATCTACCAAACACACTATCAAAATTATTGGTAATATACCATCTTCCACTATCTATTTATCTATTGGATATAACACTATCCATTATCTGTGGGGGCTAGTAAAAAAAATGCAAAGAATAAGGTGACCATAACAAAACAGAGACTGCTGTCCACTGCTTGTGTGGTTTGTCTGTTAAATATTGTTTTCACATTCACTGCTGCTGGTGTGAAGAAAGCGAAATGGTTGAGTTTTTTGTCAATGTTTTGTTTAACTGTTCTATGAAATGGTTTTTTAAGTTGGAATTCAGCCATATAAATTTACACAAATTACTATTTTTTGTTGTTTAAATCTATTTTTGAATATAGAAATGGATTCAACATACTGAAAAACTATGAAACACTTGAATTGTATAGAAATAATCACTCAAATCTACAAATCTAACAATTTCTCTTTAAATTTCTGAAAGTATCTATAAAAAAAAAGAGATAGACTAAGCGTTTTTCAATGAGAGACCTCTTACTTTCAATGAATATCTGTTTTTTTATTATCATTCCTTCAACTCATGTTAATTCCACTAAATTCCCGTGACGCCGATTTTGGAAGAGACTTGTTAGTCAGTCAGAGATCCTGTTTGCTTTGGAATTCTCCCGCCTCTCCTTGATTGCCGACTGACATCCCGACTTTATCGTCATTCATTGAGGTCATTATATTCATTAAAATTCCTATAAATTCACCTCTCATCCTTCATAACACCTACCTATCTGAAGCATAGCAAAGCAGCAACCAATATTGAGTGTCTCTCAGTTATATAAAAATGCAGGTGGGGAGGGATACTCGCGTG
>JASDQU011402417.1:0-10137 GCA_032191745.1 Picea mariana | reverse complement strand
GGAAGTGAAGTTTGATGGTCTAGAAAAAAAACTTGTACTTATCAAAGATTGTGATAACACATATAAATATTGTGACTTGAGGGAAAATAGTTCATTGTACCAACATTATAGGTATAGAAAATTATTTACATGTCATATTGGCACTTATAATGTAGAATGAACTATAAATCAAATAAAGAAGAAAATATTAGGGGAATGTCTTGAATACATTGTTTTAACAATGTACACATTTGGACTCCCAAGTTTCAAAAACTTATTTTAAAAGGAAACCATATTTTATAGTCAAAAGGAAGAGTATATATCTCTCTCGTTTGAAAGTGGATATTGTAAATAGAAATTGGAATTTCCAAAATATAAATCTATAGGCAAGTTAGGAAGTGTCACAGAACAAATGAAATAGGGAAAGGCTAACTAAGCCACAACTAAGCAATGGATAATAATTTTTTTGGGGGGTGGTCTAACAGGAACAATGGAAAAATTATAATCAATGAATAACTTATGTTTTTACAACAGTACGAAGGCGTTGCAACGGCATGGTTCAATTTCTATGGTGATGGCTTGGCCATGGTTGACATGAATAGAGGCATAGGCCTTAGCAATGGGATAGAGTTTGTTATCACTCGGAACCGGATTTGGGTTGCATGCAAATCAATCCTGAAGTAACCTCGAACCACTTTGGATTGGAAGCTGTCTCTCCCAACCCGAGAGGGATCTCTCGAATAATGTCACAATATGACCATCAATAAGCGTGAAATGGTGGGGTAAATGATAGTTTTGGATTTTTAAAGTTTGGGGTTGGACCAGGAAAATAGTCCATTGGGCACGGAGTCAAATGAAAACCAAAGAAAAGAGATAATAGCAGTGGTCGTATTACTCATGGAAAGTGAGGCAAAGTAAGTCTATCTTTCAGTAATTGATAATCATGATATAGTAGCAAAAAAGAAAAGGAAAAGACCATCACAGTGAAAGCATCTAACAAGGATGAATTTTCACTACAATTTTAGAGGAAAAAGACTCAAGGCTGATAACTAGATACAGAGCACTTATCTTGAGTGAATTCTAACTAGTCACCATTGAAACGCAACACATATCAACTGTGTGTAAGGAGCATATAAAATGAATTCCAAACAAATTTTAACTCAGTTGAAAAAGGAAGAGATAGACAATACGACAATGACTACAGAAAGAACATACTGAAAAAATCGGTTGTGATAGGTTTTCAAAATAACTCAGCTTTCAAAAGGAGCCCCTCTTCAAAAGAGGCTTCCCGCCTGCCCCCGCTCCCCCCTCTCTCTCATTACAATTGATGAATCTTTATATAAATTCTCTCTCTTAAGGAGGTTGAATCCTAGTCATAAGATACCTAACTGAAAATGAACTAACTTCAACTCATCACAACAATAATTGAACCAACTTATGTTAAAGGCACAAGTAATCCCTAAGTTCTAGCAAAATGTTTATAGCCGTAAGTGCATTAGATCCTTTTCCATGTAGATGAGTTGTAGTGGTGGCTATCTTGCAGTTGGAATAAAACTAATAGATTTCCCAGTGCATTCTGTTTAGGTCCCTTATATCCCTTTGGTGCAATAGTGAATACACAAATTGTAAGTTATCCATTGGACACACCGAGCAAAATACACAAGAGCAACATCCAACCTTCGCTACCATATTTTGCAGTAAAATAGAAAGCAGGGATGAAGCCTAATCGAGAAAGTGTTGCAATTGTTAACCAGGGCCTGTTTTCCAGCTTCACACTATCGATTAAGGGAATGTATCTCCCAACAAGATCTCCAACGTTAAACATTGCTATCAAAACAAATAGCATACCATGCACCCAAATGATGCTTTCCCGTATCTTCTGATAGGAAACTTGGGAAGATGGATAATGTAAGAACATAAATACAAAAGATATTGAACCCATAGTCGATGTTTTGTCTCAGCAACTCCCTCTTATGTAGATGTTGTGTATCTCCTATGTCCTTCTCATTTAGTGATAGTTTGATGCCTCATGCTGCAAGGTCAGCGGTAACAGTCTTTGATCCCTCAGATGCCGCCTTAGAACGGTAATATTTTACAATTTGTAGGCGTGGGAAGACAATTGCGTAGAGAAGAACGCACGCGAACACAAAGATGATAGATATTGCAAAGAAAAACAAAGCTCCTTTGCTAAGGCCATCTTTTGAGTTTTGAAACGCTGCTTTTGTGACAAGTCTCAACGCAGATGTAGCAGCTCCTGATGCTGCCAATCCCGCTGAGAAAGACTGAATGAAGTCAGGAGACATGTACGATAAGTCTCCAAGCATTCCTCCCTGAACATGAGCATCGGCAACACCAAAAGTTGCACTTATGGCACATACGCCAAAGAAAGTTCCCAGTCCTCCTTGAACATGAGCATCAGCAACACCAAAAGCTGCACTTATGGCACATACGCCAAAGAAATTTCCCAGTCCTCCTTTACCAGATGTTGCAAGGTCCAAACGAGAACAAGGAGTGTGCATATGTTAAAAAGTATATATCCCATTAGAATCCGTCGTCTTGTATTGATAGTAGCTTCGAAGTATGAAAGTACAGCCAATGATATCAATGCGAATGGCTGGTATACTAGAGTCAACACTCTCGAAGAATGGTATTTCTATCCTCAACCACTGCTCCAAAATGATATTTGCTGATGGATCTGCATCGAATGGTTTATTGAGTATTCCTTCCAGGATTAACTTGGCGATACCCCAGCGCGTGTGAATTGATCCATGCTCCAATTCTATAACAATCACCCATATTTATCATTTGAATTCAATACCAGAAGATTCATCTATGTGAAGATGTGTGTGCCCCTTGCGCGCTGGCGATAAATAGTTTTGTGTAATGCCCGTCTCTTAACGTAGAACATCATCAGCAAGGAGGAAAACCTCTTAGAGAGGTGCCTGCTTCTTCAACAACATCTGGTAAGCTATCATTTACAGTGACAATAAGAGTATCCACGCCTTTCGGGTCTCCTTCTTTTCTCCCTGCCACTTAACACTTGGTGTATTCGATCACTTAAATGCCAACGCTTCCGTCCATTCTCTTTGTGACTAACATAAAATTTGGAGAAAGACACCGAGTTTAGTAATTTGCAATTTCTGTTACAACAGAGTCCGTTACTTGTAATTGATGGAGGCAACATAGGAATGCACATATTTGCATATTTATGAGGATGGAAAACATAAAAGATATAGTAAATGTGCAAGTGAAGTTGTTCCCCCCGCCCCAACTTCCATGGTTATATTTACCCAAACATACCTGAATTTCCATCAACGTACATGGAAGTAGCCCAACATTATGTTCTTTATTTGTAATGAACACATGGAAATGTGATTTCTTGTAGAGGCAATGTTAAGGAAAGATTTAAAACGTGAGGAGCTTACCATACATTCCGATGAAAAAACCAATTGAAGTAGAGGAAACAAGAACACACAAAGAAAATACACTTGTTTATTATCTTTTTGAGGTCTCCATCGAGCTTTAAATGATACTAAGAATACTTAATAAGCATTATGCAATAAGGGAAAGGAAAACAACCCCTTGGATTGTGATGAAAACAAAATCCAATAGTGAAAAAAAAAAATCCCAAAGAATAGCTATCTACGCAAAGCCATGAAGAGTCAATTAGCACTACTATGAACAATGAAAGTGAATCACAGAGATAGTGAGCTCAAAACTAAATCAATGCATTAGAATGCAAGAACAAACATACACATACCATAGAGAAATGCAATTAATATAATGAAAACATAACTACACACCATGGCTTGTGAAACAGATGATCTACAATGCAAGAACATGTAAACACATAGGTTATTTTATTTTTTCTCTAACTCCAAAGGGTTCTAAAACTTAAAACAAACCAAGCATGAAGAGCCATCAATTTGATAAGGGCACCAGGCCGATTTGGAATTACTAGAAGGGATTTGACAACAACTTTCAAAAGGACAATGAATCAATCGAGCTAATAATCTATGAGCGGGCAAATGAAGAGGTATCACTACAAACAAAGCTCCAATTTCCCTAAAAAAATTTGGCTTTGGCTTCATGCTCTAAACAAACTCTACTTATCGTATTCAAAGGAATAGTATAATTTAGATGTTTGAGTAGATGCAATAGGCCAATATTAAAAGAAAATGAAATCCTAATGGTTCAAAAATCCTATGGGGAAACCATAAAACAAGTCATGCACATGGCATAATGGAACTTTAAACCAATGCCTTACAATGGAAGGCCTTGTCGCAATGCACCTTATCTTCTTGCAACAGAAGTAGTGTTTGAAACATTAAACGCATCAAGTAGAAAGAGGTACTAATTTGCACATGCACCTCCTCACAACGATTTTTCCCACCACCAACAAAGTTGCAAATCCAATTTAGACAAGAAGAAATAGCCAATGGCATTGAGCATTGAAAATTGAGGAACCATGATCTCTCCTAACATTCAGAGATTGAACAACGACGTTGACCACATCCTCCCCCTGAAACACCAAACAACATGGTGCATACCCCAACAAAAATCGTGAAACCCTCCACATGGCAATAGAACTGTGACACCTTGCACACCCAACAAAATTTCCCTCTAGGGTTTGATCATGCAACACAATCCCCAAAGACTAACTAGAGAGAGCCAAACAGCAAGGAAACATCTTAGCATTCATAATAATGCACATTAGAGATTAGAAGAATGTTAATAATCACTTGCACAAAGAATAAGGTAAGAAAATGGAAATGCCCTAATGCCAACTTGAAGAGGAAAGAACAAGATTGCAACACCTAACAAGAGGGTGCACAACCCAACAAATAAAATGCTGACATCGTCCACAACTAACATCACTACCCTTCAGGCTCACAACATGCAACATGGTTCCATCCCCAAAGACAAATCCTAGAAATCCAAACACCACGAAAACCAATACCTCAAATTTAATAGACAGAAGCACCAATTAAAAAAACAATTACAAAACAAAAACTATGATTATCGCCTTAAAAGTGAGATTTAACAAATTAAAATTTGGAATAGGACACAACTAAGATCATAATAACATGCTAAGAACAAGCTATGCACATGGTAAATAGTTGATGCTAATGTCAAGAGGAAAAAGAATGTAGGTTGCAACTCATCAAACTAGTAGCCAACACCTCAATGCAAACTAAGAAAGGCTTTGAAATTTTTATTATTCTTTAAAGTAAAACAATATCAATAGTCAAAACATAAGCCAGTAGCCAACACCTCAATGCAAACTAACAAAGGCTTTGAATTTATTATTATTATTTAAATAATTTATTATTATTATTTAAAGTAAAACAATATCAATACTTAGAACATAAACTAGTAGCCTACCCCTCAATGCAAACTAACAAAGGCTTTGAATTTATTATTATTATTTAAATAATTTATTATTATTATTTAAAGTAAAACAATATCAATACTTAGAACATAAACTAGTAGCCTACCCCTCTAACAAAGGAAGGTTTTGATTTTTTTATTATTATTTAAAGTAAAACAATATCAATACTCAAAACATAAATTGACATACACCACGATCTCATAAAATAATATGAACACAAAAAAACTTAGGTTAACATAAGTAAATATCTCATAAAATAATTTCAATTTAAACATAATCAAAATTTTACCATAATCCAAACTTTATTCTTATTAAAAAGTTGCTGCAATAATTAACCTGCTCTATTATTTGATTGTTTAAGTTGCTACAATAATTAACCTGCTATATTATTTGATTGTTTGATCTTATTTTAAGATCATAAACAAGATATTGGCACAAGTCACAAGTTAGTAATACCCAGCTTGTTAAACAACATTCAATGTTGTTGTAAGTGGACTATAAATAGTCAAATTTAAATTGCTTTCAAATTTAATAACTTATAATCCATTAGTACAAGCCTATAATCCTATAAAATAATTTTAATTTAAACATAATCAAAATTTTACCATAATCTAAACTCTATTTTTTATTAAAAATTTGCTACAATAATCAACCTACTCCATTATTTGATTGTTTGATGTTACTTTAAGATAGTAAACAAGACATTGACACAAGTCACAAGCTAGCAATACCTAACCTTCTAAGCAGCATTCAATGCTGCTGCAAGTGGATTATAGACCGTCAAATTTAAATTGCTTTTGGATTCAATAGTCTATAATCCACTGATAAGTAGCAGGCGTCTTCTAAGCAGCATTCAATGCTGTTGCAGGTGAATTATAAACGGTCAAATTTAAATTGCTTTCAGATTCAATAGTCTATAATCCACTGATAAGTAGCAGGCTGGATATTAGCTACCAAAATCACACACCGAGTGTCTCTTCAAGTTGCTACAATAATTAACTTACTCTATTATTGGATTGTTTGATGTTACTTTAAGATTATAAACAAAAGTCACAATCTAACAATACCTAACCTGCTAAGCAGCATTCAATACTGCAGCAAGTGGATAATAAAATATCGCATTTAAATTGCTTTCAAATTCAATAGCCTATAATCCACTGTTACATAACAGACTGGCTATTGGCTGCCCAAATTACAGACCCTGTCTCTCTTCGAATCAAAAGGGCAGGACTTTGCCACTCGAGGCTGCGTTGAACCTATCACTATTTTGATGAGGTAAATGTCGTTTACGCCATTTTCCATAAAAAAACAAACGTGTCGCTATCTCTCACTCCGTCTAACGTGTTCGCATGTGGAAAGGTATAAAAAAAACACGAGGTGAACATCGGAAAAAAGTAACCATGTGCAGCCGCACAGAGTTGGACTCTGAGAATGAAACCGCCGCCTATCCAATTTGACAGTTTTGATAATTGCATTATCCATTTTCATGAATAATTTTTAATGATATTTAACAATGGACCCGTGACAAACAATTTGCCTGTCAAATTCTACCCATACCAATATCTTTTTCCCTCAGCATCCCTTTCTCGTGGCCTGAAATTCAACGGTCACCTTCTTTATTTTCGCCTCCTCTCACGCTTGATTTCATTAATTTATGGTCGAATATGCTTTGACTGACTACTGCTTATCTCTGGACTTTCAATTGATCCATCACTTTGTTCATTATCGCCTTCTATCACGCTTTAAATTCATCTTAAGGGTTGACTATAGTCTGATCTGCTGCTTATCTTTTGACTTTTAAATACCATTTTAAGTTCACAAAGATTTGATAGCTCCCAACAAATTTGACGATCACGCATTTTTCACTATTTTTATTCTTCTGGTCATCGCCGCATCCATCTTGACGTTGCCTAAATATAAAAAAGATGGGCGGGTGGCCCTTCTCCATCCCGACATAGAGAAATAATTTCAATAGTTAAAAGAGAAGAATTGAAAACCATGCACCCACTAACACACCCACTAACAGCAGTAACGGAAAAATAGTTGATTGCTGATTCAGATTGAAAGACATGCGCACAATAATTGATTAAATGAACTCAGCCAGTTTTGAAAATGTGATTACGAAGTTCTGTCATGGTTACTTGTATCGACATGATGATTAGTTAAAGCACTATGACTGGGCCCGACTGAAGCTCGAATTCGATCAGTATGTCGGACGGGACTAAACCCAATCCCATATCCTTTAATATCACTTTTAAAGTAGCAGGTTAATATTTTACATCCATTGAACTCGTTCATATAGAGGTAAAGGAGTAAGATAACGGGCTAAGGATTTGGCAATTTTTTCGGATTTGATCTATCTTAAAGCAAATTTTGCGACCTAATTTTTGTTGAAGTTAATTATCCAATAGATTGAAATTGTAGATTTTGAACTCATATTAATTAGAACAATTTTAAAAACTCTGATTAACTCTACATTTTATTTTTTATGCAAGTGGGAAAAGAATGTCAAACCAGCAGTGGGGACATCCATCACTGGCTGCTATTTGAGAATGCAGACGGACTCATCATGGTTATTCAAGGAAAATCAGGCCACCTAAAATAACCCGTTGGTGGTCCATAAGGGGGAAGGCTTTCACTCCTGTCAGATGCCTGTGGGTTTGGGTGGTTAACCTGTTTTCTTACGTCCCAGGAAGACGAACTCTTAGCCAATCATAAATAGTTTTAGGCCATACTCCAGAACCAACTAAGTCAAGATTATATCATCTATATATTTAATATTTACAATTTTATTAAATTTTTATTCTCTCTACTATTATGACTATTATGATGAAGAATAGATTTAGGTGGCCAATATCCAACCTATTACTCAATAGTGAATGTGGTGAATCCACCTTCGTCAGTATTCATTGCTGGCTTAGCAGGCTTGATATAAATTTAACATTGCATGATAACACTTTTTCATTTTTTCACTTTTTATTTATTTGAATAAATTTTTATTTTTAGTTCTTTTAAATCATAAAATAGAGTCTACCCCTAAATGCAGTGTACAGATTTGACTATTAAAATTTAAAGTAGAATCACATTTTCTTAACCATTAAATCTACTCAATATATATATATATATATTTCTCAAGTTACAAAGTTATGAAAAACTTTGTAACTAATCTTTTATTAATTAATTTTTTTACTAAAAAAACTTCCATATTTAAAAATAATTAAATTTTTTTATAAAAATTATAAACATTATTTCAAATAACTAATTTTTATTTACACAACATTATTTAATTAATAAATTTTATTTACACAATAATAACAACGACGTAATCAAGGTTTTGACTCTACATTAACCTAAAATAAATAAAAATTAGAATAATAATTCAATATACATTAAGCACATTTTGTACGAAATTTTATGTAAGTCAAAATACAACAACCTGTCCCGTATTGGCGCATTCACATGTTTCCTCTTATCACATCTCACCAACTATATATTGTAAGTATTTCCGGTGGCCGATGGGTTGACAGAAATGCACCATGTATTCCAGATCCAATGTATATTGCTTGGTGCTTTTAGTGAGTATCACACACTTGGCTACTACCACGTGACGCTTCTGTTTATTTTAATTGTGTAGTCAATAAATTTTATCTTAAATCAATTAAGAGCTTTTTCTGTTTATTTTAATTGTGTAGACAATAAATTTGATAGTAAAGAGGTTTATTAATTAAAAATAGTTTAATTGGAGAAAAGATTGTAATATGTTGGAATTTTGAGTTACGATAGTTGATGAGTTAGATTGCATTAGTAGATATCAGTTAAGTCAATAATATTTGTTTTTATTGGAGATTGGTAAATAAATTATGATAGTTTTTTCCATTATAATAAAAAAAAATCAAGTTTATCCTTTTAAAATGATCAATATCATAATTTCTTTAAAATGCAAATTATCTACCAAACACACTATCAAAATTATTGGTAATATACCATCTTCCACTATCTATTTATCTATTGGATATAACACTATCCATTATCTGTGGGGGCTAGTAAAAAAAATGCAAAGAATAAGGTGACCATAACAAAACAGAGACTGCTGTCCACTGCTTGTGTGGTTTGTCTGTTAAATATTGTTTTCACATTCACTGCTGCTGGTGTGAAGAAAGCGAAATGGTTGAGTTTTTTGTCAATGTTTTGTTTAACTGTTCTATGAAATGGTTTTTTAAGTTGGAATTCAGCCATATAAATTTACACAAATTACTATTTTTTGTTGTTTAAATCTATTTTTGAATATAGAAATGGATTCAACATACTGAAAAACTATGAAACACTTGAATTGTATAGAAATAATCACTCAAATCTACAAATCTAACAATTTCTCTTTAAATTTCTGAAAGTATCTATAAAAAAAAAGAGATAGACTAAGCGTTTTTCAATGAGAGACCTCTTACTTTCAATGAATATCTGTTTTTTTATTATCATTCCTTCAACTCATGTTAATTCCACTAAATTCCCGTGACGCCGATTTTGGAAGAGACTTGTTAGTCAGTCAGAGATCCTGTTTGCTTTGGAATTCTCCCGCCTCTCCTTGATTGCCGACTGACATCCCGACTTTATCGTCATTCATTGAGGTCATTATATTCATTAAAATTCCTATAAATTCACCTCTCATCCTTCATAACACCTACCTATCTGAAGCATAGCAAAGCAGCAACCAATATTGAGTGTCTCTCAGTTATATAAAAATGCAGGTGGGGAGGGATACTCGCGTG